>JBBJLR010085988.1:0-10507 GCA_037577145.1 Brachypetersius gabonensis | reverse complement strand
ACACACACACACACACACACACACACACACACACACACACACACACACACACACACACACACACACACAGAGAAAGAGAGAGACGCTGCTCGTATGAAAACCGCTTCACTGTTCTCAGTTATAGTAACGCACATTTTTTGTCAGTAACAGTAACGGCGGTGTAACGGGGAAACAGTAATTCGTTAGATTACTCGTTACTAAAAAAAGTATCGCCGTTAGTAAAGCCGTTTACTTGTAGCGCCGTTATTCCCATCACTGCACACAAGAGAAATTTGTCTGTCTGTCCATTTATTTATCTGTGCATCTATCTAGTCATCCATTTATTTCAGGTGCTGTAGGAACCTGCTACTATGATCACCCATCATGCACTGTCATGGAGAAGGCTTTCTACTATATCTACCCCTTTCACATCGAGTTCTGCTTGTTTTGCTCCACCATGATCAGTGTTATGTTGTGGAATGTGGGCCGGATTGTGGATGATCATCCCTCTCACAGGCACCACTTTAGCCTGCGGAGGTTCTTGCTCTGCCTGCCTGGGGGCTTGATAGTGCTGGCGGTTGGTGTAGTGATCCTGGTGATCTATGACATGGATATAAAGGACAAAAAGAATGAGACACTGGCTTTGTACTACATCGCCACCACAGTGTTCATCACTATAATGATTGTTCTATCCATGGTTGGGTTATACATGCACCAAAAAGAGAAAAGCGAGCATGCCTCAGACAAGAACCCCACATGCAGCTTGGACTTGGGACTTCTGTGGGGCACCTCAAGCGGCAGTTTGATCATTTCTATCAAGACCATAGTTGCCATTCTCTTGTCAGGAGTGAACAGCCACATCAATGCTCTCAAACTGGCTTGGTGTGTGCTGACCTTGATACGAGTGGTGTTTCAAAATTCTTTCATCATCGAGGGTATCCGGCGCAAACCAAATGACGCACAACAGGACTGGAGCCAAGCCAATCAGAGTGTCCCCCATGCACAGGAGGAAGGAAGATGTACCACCGTCTACAAGCCTCTGACCCGCAGGAGAAAGATCTTGAAAGCCACCTGTATAGCCTTGGCGTTCTTTAACATTACAGTAAGTTGAAACAAAAACATGACCTGAGAAGCTCAATACATACAACCGCTGTTGGGGGATCCTTAAAGCAATGATGTACAATTAATGTAGTCTAATTAGGAACCTTTTATTTTTCACAGCTTTGGGTTATGACTGCCTTTGGAGCGCGACCACAGTTTGACAACCCAGTGGGAATAGAATTCTACGGTTTCCAAATGTGGGCCGCTGTGGTCAACTTTTGCCTGCCTTTTGCAATTTTTTACCAAATGCATTCAGCAGTGAGTCTATTTGAGATGTACCTCAAATCATGAAGCGGCAGGTTATGGAATTCTGACATCTTCAGCATCTCCTGGGAGCAGTCTGTGGTGCCCCCTGAGGCATCAATGGTACGATGCAGAGCTTTGAGTTCCTGGGCGTGCTCATAAACAACCTGTCCTGGTTCCTGATAAAAGGTCCAAGAGTATTAAACTCTTTACTCAGTTCACCAAAGCCCCCAAAGAAGCAGCGCATGACTGATGACCTCTCAGCCCGTTTCACACATCTAAGGTAAGCTACCAAGACACTGAGAAATCTGGTAATTTAATTCATTTTCCAGTTTGATTTGTTTTAAATATTTATTCATCATTTGTGTATTATTTCATCATCATAATAATTTTACTCTGTGTATTTTTTTAAATGTTTATATTCACGAAATGTTAAAGATTTTTTGTAAAAGACACCATCAACAGAGTGTGCTAGTGTAGAAGGAATAGGAGCAGGAGGTTTTTGTGAAGACGAGGAGCAGGAGGTTTTAGTAACGATAAGGGAGAGGAGTGGGGATGCAAAGGAAAAGTTTGAAGGCAGCGAAGATGAAAAGTCAGAGTCTTAAGCTGTTTCCGAAAAGTGCACTTGTTCACTCGTTCATTACAAAGTGTGTACTATATAGGCCCTCGTGTGCGGGCTGTGGTACATGATCCGGGCTGGCAGACAGGATTCCGCGCAGGCCCAAAATTACCTGGCCGGTCCAAACTTGACATCTGCCCACAGGACAAATGCCCTTCTGCCGGATCACGTCCTATACTCACACCCGGACCGCAGCTCAAAATGCCCCGGCTGCGATTTTTTGTCCCAGTCCAGCCCTGGGTACTACTGTCTTACGCGGAGAGAGAAAGTAAGTGCAAGTGTGACTGAATCTCCTCTGTTAAAGCCTCACTTCCCCCCCCCGTCTATCCACCCTCAGTCCCGCTCCTCTTCTTGACTTTCGCGCGATAAAGTGTGCACTCGTTCACTATGTAGAGCATGGTAAATGAAAAGCAAAGGGCATTATGGTATGTGTGTTCATTTAGTGTACAGTGTCTGAACACTAGATTTTAGTATGTCATGTGGTGATTTTGTATTGCACTCACTAGTGGACAACACAATTTTAGACAACACTACAAAATGGCTGACTCACTACATGGTGCCCTATATAGTAAATGAGTGCAAGTTTCGGACACAGCTTGAGACTATCCGGTGTTGACCAGAAGAGGATGGGTTCCCCTTTTGAGTCTTGATTCCTCCTGAGGTTTCTCAGAACTGTAGGGAGTTTTTCTTCGCATCTGTTGCATTTGCTTGCCATAGTGAAGCAGTAGGGATGGAGATACAGACTCTACTGCTTAGTGATGAGGTCTGTAGTCTAAGGCTGCTTATTGTTCATCCTCTCCATGGTGATATTAGCTTTCACTATTCGGTGTCGACCACAGCTTGTTTGGAGAAAGAAGAGAAAGTAATTGTGTATTTTAGGAGAGAAATTGTGTAGCATAATTTGAAAAATACTATAGTACCGGTCCTCTGCTTGATTGCTAAATAGCTGCTTCTGATCTTGAATTATAATGAGGTGATAACTAGGGCTGAAACGATTATTCGAGTAACTTGAATGAATCGATTACAAAGAATTTGCCTCGAGGCTTCGTTTAATTCGTCACCAAAGTCCACCTGCCGCGTGTAACCCGGAGAACATGCTATTTTTGCCGCAGGGAGGAGGTTTTTTACACCGAAGAAGAGCACACAGCTCAGAGCAGGAGATGTGAAGTAAAGCCCTGCACGGGACTATTTTTTAAATCCCGATCCTGCGGAATTTCTGACGATTCCCGCCCGCTCCCGGTCATATATGAAAATATATTTTTAAAGTTTAAAAACGATCAATGTTCTGTTATTGGAAGTTAGTGGCGCACACTGGCTGTGAAAAATGAAGAGAGCTGCAAAAAGCAGCTCGAGACCAGCTGGACCTCCTCATTCCTGTAGTGGATGGAAAACATGCCGAATATTGCCAACAAGAAAAAATAGGGCGGCAATATTGTTTTTTAGTCAGTAGCAGAAAAGTCTTAAAGTGCATCAATTTGCATAAAAATTTAAATAAAATTTTAATCCGTATTTAAACTGTAAACAAGTTTTGATCATTTAATGCAAAAAAATATATAATCAATAAATAATTCATTCAAATTGATCAGCAACATTTAAACTCAGGACAATAATAAAAAAATATTTAAATATTTTAGATTTTACAAAAAAAACCTTAGTGCATACAGAGAAAATGACAAAATAATTAAATAACAGGACGTTTTTGTTTTCTTTGCTGTTAATAAGGATACAATGTACATCATAAATGTTTCCCAGAAAGGTTGATTAAATGGGCTTAGTTTTGGACCAAATAAGCCAAAGGTTTTAAGTTTTGATCTAATAAAAGTGTTGTTTGAATAAAAACCTTTTTTGTGAGGAATAACAGCCAATTGCTTGCTCTTTTTAAGAGGCCTTTCATGTTGCATAACCCACTATTGATATGGTTGTTTAAAAACACAAACGTATGATTTATCCGATTAATCGATGAAAAAATTGTCAGAATACTCAATTTCATATTTTGTGTGTAGACATAGCTACTGTTAATTGGTCAAGCTTTTACTTACACTAAAACAGACAGCACTGTGCAATTGCCTGGAAAATAATCAGTTGTTTAATGGTATAAAATCGGATGTTTTTCAGAATGCAGAACTCCTGTGCAGCACACAGGACTTTATTGAGGCCATCCAGAATAGGAACAGTGACCTGGACATTTTTGGAGTACCATAATTAGGGAATCAACATAGAAAACATGGACAGTCGTTTTTCACAATTTGTACACACAGTCTGGATCCAGTGTTTTTAAGTATGGTATTTGTTTTTGTAATAAATTGTTTGTAAAAGTATGACTTATTGTTGTGTAAATTCTGTGGCCCTTTATAAGCAGTACAACCCCTTAATTATTGCTTACATGTGTTCAGAGTGTGAGTGATATCCCTGAAATTCTGCTACCCCACAGGCCCAACATTGCAATTTTACATTCTCTCAAAATTCACTAAAATTCTCTGGGGGCAACGTCCGCTATTCAACCAAGTTATGCCAGGCCAGTTATAGACCGAGAGAGAGCAAAAGAGAAAGAATGAGGGCAATCCATAAAAAATGAACCCAGACAGAAGGTGTGTGTTATGATAAATATAACAGTCTTTAATGTTTACAGCTGTTAGAAAATTTTATCCTCATCAGAAAACAAAATGCAGTCCATGTGATATTTAGACAAAGAACAAACAGCAAAAAAAATCAACTACAATGGCTTTACTGTGGCAGGACACACTGTTACTAACTGTTACTAAAGGTGTATGAGGACTTGGTGGATAATGTTAACTGGACAGTTTAACAGCGAACACATGAGCAGCCTGTGTTTACAACCAGAGGAGAAAATAATAACCACTGAAATGGAGTTGAAACAAATAATAAAAATGAAGAAATGAGGCGTTTGACAAATGGCAGGAGGTAGAGCATAAAGGAACAGTATACAATAAAAAAACAAAACAAAAATCCCATACTTATCAATCTAACAGATGTCTCGAGACATGTCTGATGTCTGAACTTCATTTGATCATTTTATTTAATTTCTTTGAATCCTAGACGTGATCACAGATAAACATTTTTTAATGTTGTAATTTTCCAAAGTTACTGAAAACTGCAGAAATAGGAGTATGCCATCCTTTGTGTGCACTCATTTAAAATGTTTGAGAAGCAAATATAAGTGCAATAAAGAGGGATTTCTCTTTAGGGATCCAGTTAAAAGTTCTCAAAATGCCCTTGGCATTAAAAAAATTGAGTTATAAAAGAGGGAGCATGGAGTGGAGAAGGAAATAACAAAACAAGAGAAATAGAAGCGTTTCATAAATTCAAACACCACATTAAAAATGTTTGCAATTGCATATGGAAGGACGAGTGTAAATCCAGAATGCCTTTATAGAATGCCACTAATACAGTCTCAATACTACGTGTTAACGTTTCCAGAGCGAAACACAAAACAGACGGTCAGTAAAGGCACTAATACCAAGATCAAATAAGCCTTGATCAACCATGAATAAATAGCAAATTACTACCACATAAAAGACTTTAAGACTCGTTCCTTAACACAAACAGTGAGGGAATAATATAAACACTGAAACTACGTGGTAAGATGTAGGAGGTAAAATAAAACGAGTTTTGCGCATGATTCAATTTAGCTTCTGGAGAAGCACTCAGTATCTGGACTTGACATTATTTGCCCTGATCCTGCACTACACATTTTAGAAGGGATGTAGAAATAACAGAATTTTTACGTCTCACTTTATTAGACTCACATTATATAAATTAGCGGTGGTACGACAGAAGTTTCTCCATGTCTGATACTTATTCTGCAACCTTGAGTATACTATTCAGTAAAGTCTTTTCTCCTTTATTAAGTAAAATGGCTCCTTATAGTCCCCTTATGCATAAACCCACCACAACACAGTGTGAACCGTGTGAAATTATTTATCTGCATTTAACCCATTCACCAAGTGAAGCAGTGGGCTGTAACCAGCCAGGGGCCCCCGGGAAGCAGTGTGTGTGGACGTTACCTTTGATCAAGAGTACCAGCCACCAGCTGCCCCAGGCTGTTAATTATAATTATAAGCGTCTGGTGCTGTTTGACAGTGGCACACCTAACAGGTTCAAGCCAAGACACTTTTGGTGTGAAAGTTTGCACAGAAGTGATGAGGTTAATGTCACTTAAAGGTGATTGAAACCTTTAGTCATTTAGCATGGTCACACAATCACCTCAAGCTATGTGGATGTACATCATCTCTTACAGACTGGCTTAAGTGGTCTATGACATACTTCTATCTATAAACATGGACTAAAGAACATCGCAGAGCGTAAAAAAGACTAAAGACTGAATTTGGTCCATATGAGTTAGACATGTAGCACCATTCTAACTGACGGGGCATACGTTTCCATTACCTGTTGGCTACAGAGCCACATAGTTTTAAAACTAAAGAAGCAAACTTTACACACCTAACATGTCATGGCTGGAACCGGGGCCTTAACTATTCCTGTAACTCACTCCTCTGATGATCTGACAGTAAATGGTCTACCCTGACATCAGAAAGGAAAGTGACCTGCATAGTTGCTTTGACTTCGATTTGAAAAAGAAAAGAAAAAGGAAATCTAGCAGCTCATTGATCGCAAATGACCTTCACTATTTACAGTGGCATAACCTTCAATTTCTTTTGACCGGGAGTGGAATTTTCTTGCTTCCTCCAAAACTTGGATCTCCAAAACGGAAACTTGAAGACGCCAGAGAAGCGTCACACTACATTAATTCACACTACACTTAACCTAACAAGTCATGTTGGACAGCTTGCACTTGTCCATTCCTCAAAACATGTTTACACAGTGTAAAGTGCTGTTGGAGCATTCAAACGGCATAGAACATAAAAACAAAGACAAAACAAATTTGAGATTGTAACAATTAGTTTCTTGTGAAATTAAACCTGTACTCTCTAATAGTTTCATTGAACATTGTACATGTATGAATGTAAACGATGGATTTGGGAATCTGGTGAAGTTTGAGTTGAAAAGTTGTAAATAAAGTACAAAGTCTACCCTTAACGTGCATAGAGTATATTTTAGGCTGTACAGTAAAAGTAACAGGTGAGAAATAAAAAAAAAAAAGGCACAAATTTAACTCTGGTGTTTAAACACGAATTCGAAGTGTTTGGTTTAATTACTGTTACGTCTTTGATCTGCAACACTATTTCAGTATTGTTCTTGGCATAAGTGTAATACAAAATGAATCTGTATCTCTTAGCGAAAGGTTGACATTCGAACTTCAACCACTGACTATTATCTCAGGGTGCATTTCACTGTTTGAGGGTATTCTCAGCCTTTGTGGTGTGTAAAAAGTAGCCTGTCAACACGTTGGCCATTGCATTCTATGGTGAAGTGTCATTGCACTGCAGTGTGACAGTACAGTCGACTTTCCTGTACATCAAGCATAGTGGAAGAACGCTGGCTCTTCAAACTACACGGCCATTCAAAAGTCTGGAATCACAGCTAACTTAAATATTATATACAATTATATGCAAAAAAAAAAATGTACATAAAACTTGTCTGGAATAAAAAATGTCTGGAAACTAAAGTTGGCACACTAGGCTAATGTAGTTAAGAAGAAAAAGAAGCATATATTCGTAACACTCCAGTCTGAAAATATGTTGAGCTGTTAATAAATGATGTACAGTGGGTCCTCGGGTTACAACAATCACGACACGTTTCGAGTTTACGTGGCTCACTCCCACTCGGCTTACACCTTTAGCCTCGTACTTACGGACTACGTGGACGAACTAGTTTGGTTGCACGCAGTGGAGAAGTAACGTGGCGCATGAGTGAGGGTGTTTTTTTTTTTTCTTAGTTGTGTTTTTATGATTTTACAACTGTGTTCGGATTGGCATATAACTTAGGCTAGGGTGTGTTTCGACTTACACCAGAATTTGGGTTACATCCCTGTCAAAGAAACGGATCTGTAGCATTACATGAGGATCCCTTGTATACATAAATTTTACTTGTTACAATAGTCTTGTAGCTCCACCGCAAAACTAAAGAAGCCACTCTTGGTATGGTATTGATTAAATTACAGTTACTTTTTTTAATTTCTCTCTTTTTGTTTTTTGCAAAGCTATTCTTTTAACACTTGGTCAAAAGTACTTGCTCTTTGTGTAAGCGAATACCACATTAACACGACAAACTTTAGGTCACTGGTTTAGTGAAAAGTTTTTTTAGGTGGAGAATTAAGATGAGTTATGGTGAGCAATGCCCAAGGACTGGTCTGAGAAAAGCATTTGGCATTTTAAACAAATATGAAAAAAGAAAGAATCAAATGAAAACCCTTAAAATAAGAATATATTCTAAACTTTCGCTGCATTTGTGCAGTTCTGCAGAGAGTGGACACTGGCTGATTAGTGGCATTATAGTAACGTCTTACTCTGTTAGATTCATTAACCTCTGCGTCACTTTTAAAGACATACAACAAACAAAAGAAAACATTAACTTAACCAACACACTGAAAACAAACCATACCGGAGTGTGTAAAAAGACCTCAGTAAATCCCTTGACATTTCACTGTTCTCAAAATCACTCCACACATCCTCCATTCCTTCAGACACATACAGGTAAAAGCTCTGAGGAGTTTTGCATAATCTGGACTGTGTTTGGGTTTGAAATTTCTGACATCTATTCAAGTAACTGACCTGCAGGGGGACGGAGTCTGTGTCTGCGTGTGTGTGTGTGTGTGTGTATGCGTTAATGGTGGTTGTGGTAGCCTGGTTTGGAGGATCCTGGTTTGCGGAGGCTGAACACACTGATGTTTAGGTGCGTAGCAATCTGCTTACACACGCTCACACAGTAGCGCACCAAGTCAAAGCCAGACAGAACCTAAAAAAAAAGAAGAGCAGATTAAACAACATAACAGTATTATAACAAGTCATAAATGTACACATTCTGGAACAATTGGGGTTTTGGTTGACGTAATATGGTATGAGGAGTCATGCTTAAATAAAACAAAGGATTGAACAAGGGAAAAAAAAATAATATATCAGGCACACGCACACACACACACACACACACACACACACCATATGGCTAACAGTGTTAAACAGTTAACTTGCATGAACAAAAAACATAAGACATCCACTTATCAGTTTTCAAACAAATATGCATAAAGCAAAAACTGTCTGTAGCTGGGTAAATAACACCTACAATGTCAATGCCCTATCCTGAGTTTAAACCAGGGACACTATACATGACTCATGTTATACATAAGCACATAACTGGGAATACTAAAGTGATAGTGGGGGCGCGCAGACTACATGACTGATCAACAACAGGGTCACATGTTACAAGAATCTCCCAACAAGTCTGTCTGGTCTCCAAACCAGGTTTTGTCACAAAAACACATGTGCTGAGTGTAGAAGTGTCCATTTGTTATACATGAACACACCACAGTACCCAATGTAAAATTTAACCCATTTACCAAGTGAAGCAGTGGGCAGCCAGGAACACAGCACCCAGGAAGCAGTGTGTTGGGATGGTATCTTGCTCAAGGGCACCTCAGCAGTGCCACTGGCAGTTTGGGGATATTAACTTACAACCTTGACATACAGAATGATGTGATTTATTTTAGTGAATGAGAAAAGCACACAGAGTGCTACCATAAACCTTTGGCAACTTTAATCTGAGCAATCGAATAGCATTAGCCATTGTTTTGAACAAAATGCAGCTCGTTTGGAGATACTTTGGTTTGGAAACGGTGAAAAAACAAAGTATGGTTGGGTCATACAATATAAATTGTGTGCAAAGAGCACCAGGAGTTTATGCTAGCAAACAGGGAAAAGACTCCAGGCAGCAGAAGCTCGTTGACGTTTTCCAAAAATGCAACAAATTTACAGCAGACAACCCAAAAGCTTCATTATACTTGTCCGCTATCTGTAGTGGAAAACGTTGAAATTGGTAGCCAGTTGGAGCACTTAGAGTCCAGGTACAATGGGCCGTTTAGAAAATACATTTCAGAAACTGCTATACCCGAACTATACAACCGAGTGTCATCTCCGTTAGTGGTGCACTTGGTAAATGTTATAGCAATGAGCTTCACAACTGATATTTGGACCTCTTTTTTTTTTAATTTGGAGTTTTGCATAACAGGAGTATAATTGCAGCCTCCATTACAGAAATGCTTAATGACTGGAAGTTCCAACTTGCTAAAGTGCATGTGATTGCGTGAGACAACGGCAGGTTCTTTCACTCACACGCTGCAGCTTGTTGCGCACGAGGGGCTTATTTCACAATGCAGTGTTAGCGAAACCATAGCAAATGCAAAAAAAATTTGGACAACATTCAGACTGAATTAAAATTGCAATTGCCACAAATAATCTACATCAAGACGTTCAGACAAAGTGGAACAGTTTGTTCTACATGATTCAAAGCCTTCTTGAACAGATGTGAGCCCTTTACCCATCAGTCTTAAAACGACTGCTTTCCAAGAAAAGTATTAGATTGTTTAATATATTGTATAGTTCACTGTTCATTTAAACACACACATATACATAGGCATACTCATACATATAT
>JBBJLR010085957.1:0-10507 GCA_037577145.1 Brachypetersius gabonensis | reverse complement strand
CGATGGTGCCTCTGTAGAAGGAGTACATGATGGGGGCTGGTGCTCTTGCTCTTCTCAGTTTGCGGAGGAAGTAGAGATGCTGCTGTGATTTCTTAGCCAGTGCAGTGGTGTTGTTTGTCCAGGAGAGATGCTCAGTGATGTGCACACCCAGGAACTTGGTGCTGCTCACTCTCTCCACAGACGCACCGTTGATGGTCAGAGGAGCAAGCTGTGTGACGGAGTGCAGTCATGCTGCTGCAGCATGTAGCATGACTGCTCTGTGTCTTGTCCTCATATTTTAGTGTTTTAACCCCCCCCATTTGCAACAGTTATCTCAGTTTAGTTAGTATTAGTAAGCTGTGCTCTGTCTAAACACGTGGGTAGAGAGAGTTATTTCAACCTTTCTTTTGTGTACGAACCTTTGCATGTTGTTAATGCTAACCGTTAATGCTAACAGTTTTTAAGCAATAAAGTTTTCTGATTATTTATATATCTTTACATTTTCTTTTAGGGTAATGCATTAAACTGATTTTAAGATTTGGGGGCAGATTTCAGGTTTACACTATAAAAATAGGCATTTTAGGCATTTTATTCCCAAAACACAATACCGTGGTTTTTCACTATACGCGGATGCTCTTGAAACATAACCTCTGCGAAAAGCCGGGGATTAGTATATACCCAAGTAAGAAATCCATTTAAACGTTACTTGAGCACATGAAGTCCCTACCCAAATCTGAAAACATTCTACGCTATATGGACAAAAGTACTGGTACGTCTCACCATTACACCAATAGGGACTTTAAAGATATTGCATTCAAATATATACATTTAGTATGGAGCTGGCCCTCCCTTTGCAGCTATAACAGCGTCCACTTTTCTTGGAAGGCTTTTCACAAGATTTTGGAATTTCTGTGGGAATTTCATTTAGAGGAAATTAATTTATTTCATTCCGAGGTCAGGCACTGATGTTGTATGAGAAGACCTGGCTCGCCATATCCGTTTCAGTTCAGCCCAGTGGTGTTGGATGGGGTTGAGGTCAGGGCTCTGTGGAGGCCAGTCAAGTTCTTTCACACCAAAGTTATGCAACCATATCCTCATGGACTTTGCTTTGTGCACTGGGGCACAATCACACCAGAATAGAAAATAGAATAGAAGCAATGCCTTGTTATGCTGAAGCCCTTACTGGAAGCAAGGAGCCTAGCTCAATCCCTGAAAAAAATGTCCATATAGTGTTTGTGCATCCAGTGATTTGACTGAAGTTTGTGGTTTATGTACACATTCTCTCTCTCCCACACAGTGGATGTCAGAGGGCCAAACAGAGGCCTCTGTGTACCAGCAGGCAGAGAATGGCAAGACGGAGCTGTCCCTCATGCATTTCACCATTAAGAACCCTCGCTGGCAGCCACCCCAGGACAGTTCCGTCTTCATCAGCCACCTGCGTGAGAAGGTGCAGCAGGATGCACAGACCGGGCCCTCCCCTCAGCTCCTCCTCTCTGAGGCTCCTCTCTGCACCTCGCTGCTGTCCAACGAGTCTGGCACCGCTGTGAGTCGAAACATAGTCTGAGCTTTTTTCCATGTTTATGTGTTGATAATAGATACTGATGTGTAAACCACAACATTTCCAGTATCCTATCTGATCAGATGTGTAATAATTTAAACCACTTGTTTTCATGAATTGTAAATATATTGTGAACCCTTGTGATTAAATTGCATGACTGCAGGAAGGGTAGGATGCACTTTCACTACATCCGTCTCTCATTGCATTAGACTAAAGCTCATTCTCCTTTCAGCCTGACAACCGATAAATTTCCATCTCTGTTAACTAAGTTTTCACACCCATCCCTGTATTCTGAAGCCATCCAAAAGTCCAACCCATGTTCTCACAGGCCCCACCCATTTATAGGTCATACAGGACTGCTAAACCTTTTTGGTCACATGTGTCTCTAGCAACGACGGAAGGTGGATTGAGTGACAGCTTAGAGTCACTTGAGTAGAATGGAAAATTGCTAAATTAGCCAGTGTTTATTTAAAGTTCTGCCCTGAATGCACTGAAGAAATAGAGCCTTTATCTAGTGTGAAATCTCGTGTTTTAGCAACTATGGTCAATAGCTCTCTTGGGTTGTGATAGTGAAAAAGTGAGCCACATTCAGGCAACGACAGAACAGAAACCGTCTCTGCTGCTGTCATCCCTTGAAGTTCCTACTATGAGAATATTCTTTGGTTAATAATTCTGTAATCTGGTCTCTATAGTGTATGCTTAAAGCTATATTTATAAATTAAAGTGTCAGTTTGAGTGCTTTGCAGGGTATGAGACACAATGTTTTCAATTATGTTTGTGTGTGATATGAATTTAGAGCTGGGCTCTAGTTTCATTTAGTTCACATACTACTATGAAACAGTAACTTGAACCTGTAATTTAATATTTGAAGCTACCAATTCTGAATTATATCTTACTCTGGTATAACAACTGCATATTTTTAGGGATACATGTTCAATGTGAAATGCTTTCTATTCCTATGTGTCATTTTGTTGTGTCTGTTGGCCACTTTCCCTTGCAGCCTGATAACCTTTTGGCGAGCGTACTGGCCCACCCAGTGCTGACGGCATCGGGTTTGCCGGGGTGGAACCGCCACTTTGTTCCCCCGAGTAGCACGGCCTCGGCTGCAGCCAGTGTTCTGGCCTCACTTTCCTTATCCCAGCAGCCCCAGGCAGGCCGCTCCCGCTCACACGTCCTCTTGCCTACTGCCCACCAACACCACCACCATGAGGGTCCCATGTACCACAGTGACCACACTGCTGCAGAGAGGTTTGTGTGTTTTAGACCATATGACCATGACAAACCATTTAATACATAGTGATATTCTCTGAGACTGAGCAGCTTGTTCCAGTGTTAAATGCAAACAGAACATGCAAAAAGGAATGCATTAGACACACTAGCTCATTATTCACACTGTATTTATTTCCTGGACTGTTGGTCTGTATGAGAATAAACGCTTAAGCCAAGCCAAATGAAGGTGATAACCAGTGTTGGGCACGTACCTTTAAAAAAGTAATTAGTTATAGTTACTAGTTACTTCTCACAAAAAGTAACATCATTACATCATTATAAAAGTAACTAATTACCAGGCAAAGTAACTATTGCGTTACTTAAAAAAATCTAATTTAATACAACTATGAAATAAATATAAAACATTATACACTAATCTACACTATTTTAATGTTGTTGTTGGACAACGTGAGAGACAACTATTAAATTCAACATTTCTGCCTTTCACCTCAGCGAGGGAAAAGTACTTCCAGTTTGCAAAAGCTATCTTTGAACTTGTTGGGCGTGCCATCTTTGCGATTCCTTGATGTTGGTGTGTGTGCGACTGACTGCACGTGTGCTCGTGTGTGAACACCCGCACTACTCTGCCTCTGATTGGCAAACAATGAAAATGTACTCAATCTAACTCAATCATTGCGTTCTAAGTTACACCTTGTGTTTAGAGACACACCAATCATCATCACTGGTTCCGCCCCGGCCCCGAACAACCCCAGAAACTCCCCCGCCACCCCCCCAGAGAACAAGAGGTGCTTTGGCTGAGAGAGACGCTGCTCGCATGAAAAACGCTTCAGTGTTCTCAGTTATAGTAACGTGCATTTTATTATCAGTAACGGTATTGGCGGTGTAACGGCGGTGTAGCGGGGAAACAGTAATCCGTTTGATTACTAGTTGCTGAAAAAAGTATCGCCGTTAGTAACGCTGTTTATTTATAGCGCCGTTATTCCCATCACTGGTGATAACACGGTGTCAGTCGAATTATTAAGTAATTAAAATAAATGAGGATATTTAACAACACTGCTAATGAGTGAAATTAGCATCACACAGAAGCTAACTAATCAGCTCTTTTATTTAGAACAATCATATTCAGTCATTTGAATTAGGAAATCAACAGTATTACTAAGAGGCTCAAAATGAATTGTGAGAAAATTGATTGATTTAACTTTTTCATTTTAATTTAGCATGTCTGCCAGCGATTCAAAGATCTCTGCCCAGACCAAATCAGCCCTCCTGTCTGAGTTTGCCTCTGCAGAAATGAGCTTGCATGCCATATACATGCATGAGGTAAGTGCATCATTCCTGGTCAAGGAACTTCTTTTGTACATCTCTTCTCTTCTTTTGTACTACCCTTCCTCCATTCTTACCCAGCAAATAAAGCTTTGGTTGTCACTTTATAAGGTTAAGGGTTAAAGTGACCCTTTAAGTCATAAGTGAACACACCATGGCACACAGTGTGAACAGCACAAAATACTTCCTCTGAGTTAAACCCATTCATCCTACTTTAAGCACTGGTTTGTTTTTATAAATTAACATGTAGTTAAATAACATGTAGCTAAATTTAAGATGAATGCTGTTCATTTATTTCACTTTTTAATTCAATCTTTTTCATGTTACTTATATTCTACTGAAAGGTTCTGTAGAAAAGTATCAGTTTCTGTTCGCATTATTATTGCATTTTCTTTGGTTTGCTGGGGTAAAGCTGCCTCACAGCTAGTCAGGTTTAAAAACAAGATGTAAATGCCAGTAGAGGTTAAAAATAACACTTTTCCTTAACAGTATTTTCATGAAGGGCAACAATAAGCTGATCACATCGATATGGTTTTGTATTGTATTGAAGCTTTTGCGCTGTAGTACTATTATTTTAACACATTTTACTATGATGTTTGTTATAGGTTCACCAGCAGAAGTCTCAGCGTGGACCAGGGCAGCTTCAGCCACCTGTGGCCATGAGGGATGTTGGTGCCACTGAGGGTGATCTTTATATTTAGACAGAGCAACATTTAAGAATGTTCATAATGTGCCAAATCATATCTGACATTGATTAAGGCTTCGATTTATTCTCCAAGGCCCTAAGTGAACAAGGATATAGCTTGCAGCACAGAATAAACATTAGCAGTTTTTTTATTTCTGTTGAATATGTTGAACTAGACTTGTGTCTGGCAAATCTACAACATGTGTCATTTAAGAGGTGTTCAAGAGTGATTGAAATAACATTAAATAACATTACACCCTTTTTCCAACACCAGCACCTGGACCTCAGGCGCAGTTGACCCAAACAGCAAGCCTGTTGGTGCCCAGCCCTCTCCGGCTGGGAGGCTGGGCAGAGGAAGAAGAGGAGGCAGAGGAGGAGGAAATGGAGATCAACAGCAGTCCTGCGACGGGTCACAGTCAGACCAGCAGGGGGAGCAGCTGAAGTGCCTTAAAGCTGTAGGGTGTGTTCCGTTCACTGTCTCCAGTCCCGCCATTATATCCTCACACAGACAAACCCACACTATATCACTTTCTGTCTCTCTTTTTGTGTGTCTCCGTCATCTGTTATCTGTTAACAGTCTTGTAGTTCGTAACAACACATGTGTCCGTAAATTCCCCCTTTGTGGCCATTAATTTTTATATTCACTTAAAGAGGAATATACATTTTTCTAAATGTATCCACAGTTCATTTCTTGAGATGAAACAAAGTCATTCAAAGTGTTTTGGTTTTAAATGATGTATTGCTGAGAGGTGTGCTAATTTATACACACAGTGGTGGTGGTGATAGGAACCAGGTGTTTACAGTGCAAAATATGTCCTCTGACTTTTTATATTTAATGCTGATAATGGTAAAATAAGTTTTCTTTGAAGACTATTTTGCTCCATATTTTGCATTAATATTTTAGGTTAAAATGTATCACAGAACTATTATAAAAGATTGGCTTCAAGCATATGGGTAACCATTTCAAGCGAAAGCTTTTAGATTAATTAAACGATTAAATACAGACTCTGATCGTCACAGAGATCATAATTCTAGCTCTGAGTTTTTTTAGAATGGAAATTTCACATCAAACCACTCTGAATTGCTTGTTTGTATCTTAACCATGCACAGTTTGTGTTAAATGTTTTTCCATTTATTTTTCCCTCTTTCTTCTATGCAGTCTCTGCATTCATTTTCTGGAGGAACGTTGTGGCCTTAGTTTTATTTGAAGCTTCATGATCAAACGTGTCCGTCAGCACAGAGTCAGGCTGCAGCCGTTGGATCGGATTCTTCACTGCACTGTCTTCCAGCCCAGAGGAGCTGTGGCATTCTGGACTACAATGTATGCCAACCACTTTTCCTCGCGCTTCTTATGTCAAAATATATTTAATTTGGAGGATTGTTTTTTGTTTTCTTTGAATGTGTTTGATGTGTCTGAGTGAGTGTTTGTCTTGAGACCGAGGATGTTCGCCCTTAGCTGCCTGTTGCATTAAAAAACGAATAACATTACTCATGCTAAAATCATCAGAATGGGGAAACATTGAATCAGGCATGACCGTGGTATATCTTTTTGGTCAAAAGTAGTAGTGTGGCGCTGTGTGTTATTTTATTTGCGTGCTCCACCTTAGCAATGGACACCAACAAAAAGGTCCTAGCTACAAAAATGCTGCTTGAGCATCTAAAAAATTACCAAAATGTGTCGACGTACTTAATCCTGAGGGCATTTGGAGTCTTTTTACCTTGCGAGTCACATTGAGTGAGATGTACAGCGTCACTGGAGATGAACTTCAGATCTTAAGATTCTGTATGTAATATCTGGAGCATTAGAGTGAATGTAACTGTTGAAACCTTAATTCAGCTGTCTTTCACTTTACACAAGTGTTGGAATTCCCTGTCGTGGTTTATCTTAAGGTGTGTGTTGAAGCAGCACTGATTTTCTTTTGTTTGTCATTTGCTGTTTCTTTTCATTTGTAGCAAGGCGACATGTTTCTATGGATAATTTTATTATTCTGACATTATTGTTATAGTGCATGACGAGATAAAAGGGCGAGTAACTTAACCACTACTGAAACTCATTTGACGCCAAAAGAATTTAAATGAGGTCAATGGTCATGATCCTTGGAGACCAGTACTGTACTGTAGATCCGAGAAGGATTTATGACACCACTTGACAGTGACAGTGAAAACTGACATATACTGGCTATCCCATTGTGAATTTAGCGTAAAACAGTGTACATAGACATTTTTTTTTCCTCCCAGTATTCGTGAACTGTCCTATTGGTGCTCGTACAACAGCCAACTTGGTCCTGTGAAGTGACATATGGTTTTCTTGCTATAGCTAATTAGCTTACTGATTAATTAGGTAAGCCTTCGTTTTTAATCAAGCCATAGACCTGTTGTCATCTTGACAAGTTATATTAATAGATTTTATTAATCTGTTCTCTCTTGCCATCCCTAGATAAATAAGGCTCTATTTCATATCGTGGACAGGCTATAATGAAAACCTGAAGGCCGTGACAGTGTGGATAAACTCTGATGTATTCTCTCTCTGGGCCCCGTGACTATCAGCAGGCGCCGGGCTCAGCTGACCGCACTCCAGGCCTGTGGTCATTAGCAACCAAGAACAACCCCACGGGTAGAACATATCAATTTTAAACGACCCTTTTTGATGGTTTCCCAAAAAACAAATGCTTTTGCTCATGAAAAGCGGGAAAGTGGCAGCGGTGTAGATCTTTGCCTTTGACACACAGGCAGTGCTTTTAAGACCCTTTTTTTTTTTTATTACATCAGGACAAATGCATTGACATTTAAAGAAATAGCTCCATCACAGCTAACAGCCAGTGGAACACATCAGCCATCAGTGAGCTCCTCCGTTTGTCTGCTGCTGGCTCTTCACTTTCATTTATTGTGAACAGCTTTGGCTTTTGCTGACTGAACTATTCTTTTAACACAAACTCAGAATACCTCCAGCTGTGTTGAAACGTCAGACTAGTTAATGTACAGTATTTATTTTGGTGGATGTAAAGTGTTGGTACAACTAAACTGGCGAGGGAAATCGGAGCGTGCGGTTCTTCGGAACGCGAGCGTTCACGTTTGGCATGTTATGACTCTTTGTGTTTTTTTGCTTAATGCCAAGCATGAATAGAAAAAAAAAAACTCTGCACAGTCTCACAGAGCAACAGCTGATCTAATGGTGATCGTTTGTGATCTGTTGTTTTACATCTCCGTTATCCTCATGTCCACTATAAGCAGTCCAATAAAGGACTGTGCAAGGTGCTATATATTTTGTTTAGTTGGTTTCGATATTTATCTTTTATTTTTTATTTTATCAACTGTTTTGTCTGATTAAAGCAACTCTATTTAAAAAATAAAACATACCAGAAAAACAGAACCCTCTTCTGAATGGTCTTTGTGCTGAAGAGTAATGTAGACTAAAAAGTGTTTTTCACAGTTAATTTTTGTCTAGAATTAACTGTCAGGTAATCTTTTAATTTGAGGAACATTTATGGAATAAATTGTATCCATTTTTTGTTTGGCACATTGTAAATTTAACTTTAAAAGTTGCCAAACTGCCATAAAACCTCATTATTATTGTTAAAACTCAGAGTGTAAAGAACATTTTCAATCAAAAATGTTATCGTTACAGTTTGTTGAGTCAAGCCACATTCTCTCGGATCATTTTGTGACAGACGGATGTTTCCCAGTCTAAAGCTTCTGTGGCAGAAACCCACAGAGAGAAAAAAAAAAGAGTTTTATGAACTCTTAAGTGCCACGCCTTTTCATCAGCCTTCTCTTCGAATTCCCATTCCATTTTCGGCCGCTGCTGAAATGCAGCGTTTCAAGGAAGCTGTAGAGCTGATTATGGCGGTAGATGCTGTGCTGCTTCTTTGGATTTAAAAAAATGTAATTGCACGATTTGAGCGGTAGTGAAGACCTCCACTGCACCTTCTATAGGATTTGAAATGCCGTGTTGCACCAAAGTAGTGTATATCAGATCTGCCAACATTCACACTTATCCATGTTCCCATCTTTTATTTTTACAAGAACCTGAATGCAGACATATAATATAAAGTAGTATATTTATTATATAACCCTTCAACACTAAATTAATTCAAAAGAGAGAGTGGAAATTCAAAAGTTCCTATTTTACATGCGGTCTGCTACAGACCCAAGAGGCACTCAGTATGGTATTCAGGTCTTTTGCTGCCACTCATGCCACTACATACAATGTTTAAAAACTAATTTTTAAAATCCATTTCAAGTAATTTTTTATTGCAAGTGAAAAGCCATGTTTTTAAAAGTATGTGACCAAGAGAAGTTTGAAGATTTTTCATTTTATCTTTGTTGAACAAGGCGAAAATTGATTAAATAGATGAGCTGTGACTGTTACCCAGGTTTTATTTAACCAAATGCATCTTGGAGTCAATACTACACTACTCTATAGGGACTGGCCATATATGCACTACTTACAGCTGGAGATGGAAATGGGCAGAAAAACACTGGAACGTCATTCCAAGAATAAACGTGGGTTATTTTTTGTAATCGAAACATTCGAGTTACTCGAATAATCGTTTCAGCCCTACCTATATGCCTATATGAATGAGCTTCCAGATTCATTAAGATTACTGGCCATTCACACAAGTGTGTTTTGGCTGCTGAAATTTGATTAGCTGTTGCCAATTGTCAGTCAAATGGAGATGTAGGGGAATGTGGCAGTGAGGCATGGTGTGACATTTCATATCCTTTAAACCTTTCCTTCGAAGACATGGGGCAGTCGGGGCCTAGTGGTGAGGGCATTGCCCCTGCAATCTGAAGGTTGTGGATTTTAATCCCAGGACTGCTAGTGGCACCACTGAAGGACCCTAGACCAAGGTACTGTCCCCACACACTGCTCTCCTGGCTTCCCGAGCTTCACTTGGTTAAATACAGAGAAAGAATGTTGTGCTGTTCACACTGTTTGTTTTCACTTGTGCCAAATGGTCAACTGGTACTGGCTGCTAAATTTTAGAATTAGAAACTGGTGGCCAATTTATTAAGAGAGGCAAAAGAACAGATCTGAGCTAATGTAGCCTGTGTATGCATACAAAATTTCAACATTTTATTTTAAGTGGTTATCGTATATTGAAGTGTATTTGAAGTGTATTAGTTGCAGTGACTACTAGAGACTAAGCATCACAAAACCTGGTGGACTTCCAAAGAATGTGATAGTGGTGCAGATTTTGAACTTTGGCATCACAAGACATTCATTGATGTTATTCACTAGGTGGTGCCATGAGATGGTGCTCCTTGAGGCCAACAAATGTAATTATTTTTAGCAAAATGATTGTCGAGCTATTGCCCAAAACTTACTTTCTGCTAACCTTACTTTCATATGGTTTGATATGTTTTTATATGTAAAATGACATTGTCAAAATGTTACAACACACTGCCATGAATGGATTTAAAATCCGTTTGCAAAACCATCATAAATGTCTCAGATAAGTGAGGTAGCTGTTAAACACCTCAGACTTCTGAGGTGAACGAGCTTAAGGCAATTACACTCCGAGGCTTTGATTTGAAAACCAAATAAAACACTGAACGGACTTCGCTGCTCTAACAGCCTCCACTCTTCTTGGAAGACTGTCCACAGGATTAGTGTTAGTGTTTCTGTGGGAATCTGTGTCCATTCATTCTGTGGCATTTCTGAGGTCAGACACTGATGTTGGAGGAGAAGGTCTGGATCACAGTCTCCGTTCCAGTTCATCCCAAAGGTG
>JBBJLR010085936.1:0-10508 GCA_037577145.1 Brachypetersius gabonensis | reverse complement strand
CTGTGTTCTTGTCCTGTCCTCCAGTAAGGTGTATTTCTGTTTTCCCCGTTTCCGGCCATCGTGCTGTGTTTTGTTTTTCCTGTTTTATGAATAAACCCAGTTTTCCCCTGACCATGACTCTGTATTCCGGTTCCTTGTGTTTCCCCGCCACAATCACGGAGCCTACCGTGACATTCTGATGATTCTCCTTGATGCTGCTGTTTGAATTACCTGTGGCAACTGCAGAACCAAATCTCCCCTTTGGATCGTCTCAGTGTTTCTCTTGTTTTGCGTTTTGTCCTTCATAAAACCCAGTATTTTTATTATTGTAAGTTAAATGAATAGAGGCGAATACGGGTTTACCTTTACTTTTTTTTTTTTAAGTTAATGCATTAAACTGAGTTGACAATAAAATCAATGTGTTCTGGCAGGATATTTGGGGCCATTTTTAGGGTTTACACTATAAAAAGAGGCTTTTTTAGGTATTTGTTTTACCAAAACACAACACGGTGTTTCACTACATGCGGGTGCTCCTGGAACGTAACCCCAGCGAAAAGCGGGAGGTTACTGCATTTCACAAGTCAATTTTGGGTAATAACGTTTCCATTTGTACGAATATTTCTCACCATCATAGCAGAAGAAGAATCTTTTCTCCGAACAGGTTTCATTCCACCAAAATCCATATCGTGGCACATCGTGGCACATTCCTGGTGGCCAGTAAGGCTGGTGGGCTCTGAAGGGTCCCACTTCGTGAAACGTTCCAGCGGGGTGTCGTTAAGGGAGCACCTCCAACTCTTATCTTTGTACAGGCCGACCCAGGCTTCAGATGTAAACTTGTATTTCTCTGCTTCTCTCAGTAGCATGTCCATGTCCATATAGTTTTCAACCGTGGCCAGGTCCACAAAGTTGAGCCTGCAGAAGGTCTGAGCTTCAGTCCAGTTCTTCAGATCTTGGATCAGATGGTATTGATGTGGGACAGATGGGGCAACTGGAAGAATTCCTGTGGCTAACATTTGGTTTCAGTAAGAACTACAAATATGTACTCTGTAAGGGAGCAACATTTTAATTTAAACACACGTTTACAACTTTACCTCTATGGTCAGTAATACACTATATGGACAAAAGTATTGGGATGCCTGACCATTACACCAAAAGGGACTTTAAAGACATTGTATTTAAATACAAAAACTTTAATAAGAGGCCTTACCCAAACCTTGTAAAAACAAGTGTGTCCCAATACATTTATATATAGTGTATAATCATATTGTTTTCTTTCTTACTGTCTCATTGTGTAGATTTTATTTAGATTTGTTTAGAATCATACTCTAGTAGCAAAACTATACTAGTATATAAATCTAACTAAAATAAACATCTAAACAGTAAGACAGATATTAGATTTTCTTTAAATTTTAGTTATTTATACTCTAATAATATACTGTACACACGTACAGCCACAACACAAACCACTGAAAGGAAAAGTGAATAAAACTGATTACTTTATCACATTGCCTCCAGGTTAGTGGTGGAATATATGAGGCAGTACGTGATCAGGCAGTTCTTCAATTTGATGTTTTGGAAGCTACTTTTACAAGGTCCAAATTGTGATGGCTGGACCGCAGCTTCTGTGGAGTGTTCCCGTGTTACAGTGTTCAGTACCTACCAAAAGTGGTCCTGAATGGACACGTCTAGAACACATTAACTTTAAGAATTGACTGTTCTCCTGCTGCCCAGTACGTTCCACTCCTCGGCCTGGGCCTTTATGCTTCAAATTAGAAGTATATACACAATTAAGAAATATTACCTGTGATAAACAAGAGCTGGAGCAGATGTTGCTCCATCACAACGGTGTTCGAGGACCTTAACAGTAATAAAACAAAAGCGTAGTTGAGATTACTGGAGTGTTTAAAAGAAAGACGTTACTTTTGACTCTAAACTAGAAACAGAGTTTTCATTATTCAACAAATGAATATAATGTTAAGAACCGAAAGGTACCTGTAATTTTGAGGAGCTCTTTGTTGGATCTCTGAACTGTAGGATCTCTGAGCTCAGATCTCGAAGCTTAACATCTTCCTTTCTTAACAGACTAAACACCTGTGAAGTAAATCCATGTGTCCTGTAATACTGTGTTGAAATGTACCTGTAATGTTGAGGAGGCAACCGTCAAATCTATGACTGACTTCCGTGATTTCTTGGAACTCTGTGCACTTTAAATATCCGCCACCAGTCTAAATCTTTTTTTGCAAGACAATTCATCTGTCTCTGATTACACTGACTGATTTCCATTGTCACTTTCCATAAGACCCGAGGCTCTTTAAATAGAAACCAAAAGCATGGAAATAGTGACTGGTCTCACTCACTACATTACCTAGTAGGGACTGGTTCCAGGTACAGTAAATATCGAGGAATATTTTAATGTGAACGAGTAATTAGAAGCAATAAATCAGATCTAGATTTTTCTGATCTAGATCTAAATAAGAGCTAAATCCAGCATAAACTTCAGCCTGAATGTTGAAATTGAAATTAGAAATAGATAATAACACAACTTGAAAAAAGAGTTCAGCAGAGCCTGCATTTTCCCTATTCATCTTTCATACTTTCTGTCATTTAAATAAGTCACTCAAGCCAGACTTTGGATGGTCAGTGCATCCTGGTAAAGCTTTCAGAAGTCTGACCACTAGAGGGATCCAGCAGACCACTCTGTGGGCACAACAGGTGAAAGTATCTTAGACAGACCAGACTGTTAGATATGGTTGTATTTTAGCATCTAGGAATACCCAAGACAATACAGAGACACTGGAATAAGTATATCATACATTTAGTGATACACTATGTGGACAAAAGTATTGGGACACACCTCTAAATTCAGGATTTGGACTAGGCCCCTTACTTCCAGTGAAGGACTCAATGCTTACACAAACCAAGACATTTTGAACAACGCCATGCTTCCTACTTTGACATTTATCGGCAATTTAAAAAATATATATATTCATGAATATATATATTCCTCAACCCCACCCAATACCTTTGGCATGAACTGGAACAGAGATTGTGAGCCAGGCCTTCTCGTCCTGCATCAGTGTCTGACCTCAGAAATGCTCTACAGAATGAATGGACACAAATTACCACAGAAATCTTGTGGAAAGCCTTCCAAGAAGAGTGGAAGCTCTTATAGCTGCAAAAGAGGACCAACACCTCATTAAAGTCTATGTATTTGAATGCAGTGTCATTAAAGTCGCTGTTGGTGTAACGGTCTGGTGTCCCAATACTTTTCTCCATAGATATCAGGCATGTAATTAAAATGCAACTGTAACTTTACAGTTAGCACAGACTAGCCTATGCAGGTGGACAATGCCACCAGGGCATCTTTGTCTTTGAGTGCTTCCATCTAATGCCCCAACAAATAGACTATTGAAAGCTTGGTTATTCTTTTCAAAGAAGTGAAAGATTTCTCTTCTATTCTTGTCTGTCCTGCGCCTGAACCAACAAGCTTGTTCCTGCTGGTATCTTAAAGTTCCTCCAGCTTGGATAAATAGTTTAAATCACTAAAAGGCCAGTAGCAGTGTTTCAAGACAATTTATGCAAACCCATATCATTCCAGCAAAGACTTTGCAGTTCACACAATTCAGCTCTTGCACATAGAACTGACAACTGCTAATCTCTTTCTTCACTTATACAACCTCACTCCTCAGTATATGCACCAACATGCTCCTGATCTTTGGAAATAAACGATGTGGGTTTGGCTGGTGGAGCTCACCACAATCCATACTCATTCATTTTCTCCATCATGCTTGTCCCAGCAGCAGCTGTGCAACCCTGTGGCCTTTTCTTTGGAAGAGGAGGGGGACTGATCTAGGAACAGGGTAAGGACTGTTTGTTTGTAATGAATGTGTAAATGTGCTTCTATTAAAAGTCTCTCTTTCTAGCTGAGGGAGTTATTTGTAAATAAACCTTCATATCAACCTCAGTCTTCAGTGATACGCTTATAGGCTGAAGAGAGTGTTCTTCAGGACTTTTTCAGACATATTTATTCAACAAGATTGGACAGAAAATCATTTTTGTCTTCTGTATGTATGTATGCTCATGCTGTCTGGTTATTATTTTGTGTAACAAGGTGATTTTAACGAATTGTTTACTTTATATATGAAATAGCCTAGCCTAGAGAGTAAAATCAACAAAGTCGCAGTTTCAAGCCTTCACTTTCAAAAAAGCTAGTCAGTTCCTGTGAATCCTATTGAACATCTGAAGACAAGGCAAAACAAATATTACTGAAACTGCATTACATGTCTTTGGATAAATGATTGCAGAATTTTTACAATACAGCATTTGGGGAAGTCTTGAACATTTTTTACAAGATTGTTAATTTGTCCAATGAATAATCGGGCATCAAAATGGACAACTTGTCATTTTAATATTGTTTGTTTAATAAAGACATTAAAGCTGACAGTACACACATCATAGTAATTGGTTCTTCTTAAAGGTTCTAAAGCACAGGACCAAAAGAACATGAACAGCGATACCGAACAACTGAATATCCCAAAGAAACGTGTAAAGTTACATAGAAAGTTGCACAAGCTTCTCTTCAAAAACTGCAGTTCAGCAGCAAGAACAATTTCTAGAAGTAGATCTAAGAAGTGTATTTATTACATTCTTTGTGTTTGAACATGATTCATGTTTGTCCTTAAGCATGACATGCTGAGAGAATATTGGTCTAAAATGAAACACAGCACTTTAAATAGACTATATTGACAAAAGTATTGGGACACCAGCGCATTACACCATATGGACTTTAATATGGAGTTGGTCCCCCTTAGCAGCTACAACAGCTTCCACTCTTCTTGGAAGGCTTTCCACAAGATCTTGGAGTTTCTGTGGAAATGTGTGCATTTTCATTCTGTAGAGCATTTATGAAGTCAGACACTGATGTTGGACGACAAGGCCTCCATCCCAGTTCACCCCAAAGGTGTTGAGGATGGGGTTGAGGTCAGTGCTCTGTCAGGGCCAGTCTTTATGGAGCTTACTTTGTGCACTGAGGAAAAGGTTCTTCCCCAAACTGTGTCCAGAAAGTTGGGTAATGATGTTGTCCCAAATATTTTGGTATGCTGAGGCATTAAGATTACCCTTCACTGGAAGTACGGAGCCTAGCCCAAAGCTTGAAAAACAGGTGTGTCCCAATACTTTTGTCTATATTGTGTTCTTATAGTATAAACAACTACAACAAAAGACATATGAGGTTTGTGGAGGACAAATCTCAGGAATAATGAAATGCAAATTTTACCATGCTCTCGCTATAAACTTTCTCATATCTTTCTCATTACTTTGCTTCAGTTCTATTTCATAATATGTTTACATATGAGTGCTTTGTTTAAGCTTTCCATTCAATTCAATAATTGACAGTTAAAGACTCATTTTCATTTTCTGTGGTAGTGCAATGACTACAGTGAGGAAGAGCAGAAAAGCCAAGAAAAGAGCTGTAAAGAGAAATTAAAGGTCACACACTTCCGAGGTAATATTTGTCACATTTTCATTTTCCTCCTTCTTGTAGAACACCATTCCACTTGGCTGTACTTTGAACATCAGTGTGGTGGTGTCCGCCACGCCCTGCTCCTTCAGTTTCTGTTGGATCTGAAGAGCAAAATCAGGATAGGAGTATTTATGTCATTAATATGGGTTTATAAACACTGTAGGAACAAGAGCACATGGTGCTTAATGTCCACATTGACTATAAGCTGGACTGGTCTAAGAACTCTTTGACCCCATCTACGCTGGCTCCACTACGCTGTGGTGTGGTGGGGTGGCTGTATGAAAGTGGCAGTAGACACCAAGAAAATCATCAAAATCATCAACGCTGGCTCAGTGGTGGGTGAGGAACCTGACAGTGTGAAAACTGTGGCTGAAAGGAGAACATTGTCTAGACTTCTGTGCTGGGGTTGAACTAAGAGGTACTTTTAGCCACAGACTGACCAGCATAAAGCGCTCCACTGAACACCACAGAAAATCCTTTCTTCCCACTGCCATCAGACTATAAAACCCTCCTTTTCTTACACATCCACACAACAACCTGTGCAATAGCCTGATGCTATGTTGTGCTTATTGGGTTTAAATCATTATCAGCTTGTGCATTATTATATTATTATTATGTGTAATAGTCTATCATGTGCGGTATCGTGCAATTTTCTTATCGGGTGCTCAACATTATAGTCATGTGCAATATCTTGTTATGTGCAATAGCCTTAGCTTGTAAAATATCATTACTTATGTCAGTATTACTAATCGACAATTTACTGGTTAGCTCTGTTACCTGCAATAGACTATTTGTGTTTTTAGTCATTCACACAACTGTAAGTTACTTATCTACAGTATTAGTACAAAGCATTGTGTATACAGTGTAGTGTATTTTGTATAGTATTTTTTGTTTTTATTAGATATTTTTTTAGACTTTTATTTTGGTTTTTTTTATTTTTCTTGTCTTTGTAAGTCTTTGCAGTCAAAACATAAGCAGTTTTCTGATTCCGGTTCTGATTCTCGCTCAGCCAGATTGTGATGATAACACCATCTATGCACCTTAATGAAGACTGCAGTTCTTACAGTTGTAAGTAGAAGTGAATTGTGGTGCCATGGGAGAAGCACTCACCTTTTCCAAGATTGCTGCCTTCACTACAGGGTCATTGGGATCTTGACTCGATTGCACCTTCACTCTTATGAGCCTTTTCTTCATTGCCGGATCTAGAAGGCATACAAACACCCATTCGTTCATGACGTCCTCTGCGTAAAATGCATGCCGAACCTGTTTTAAAATCTGGTCATTAGAACTCACATGAGTAGCAGAAGAAAGCCTTTTGGAGTGAGCATCTCTCATCAGTAAGCAAACCGCCCGACATAGAAGCGCAGTTATCCTGGCCCCCGGAATTATCAGGACTGCTCTTCCACAAGATGGTTGAAACGTTGGTCTTGTCTGACCACTTCCAGGAATCTCTGTACAAGCCAATCCAGACTGTTGACAATTGCGTCTTCCCCGCTAGCGCTATGTTCTCGGCTTGGTTTCTTGCGCTGGCAAGGTCTGTGTGATACTGTCTGCAGTAAGCCTGAGCATCCTTCCATGACCACTTAGCATCTGACATAAGAATGTACTTGGATGCAGAAGGGTTGTTTGCTGTGAGAATTCAAACACAGGTTTAGTGTACTAATCCATTCTTTGTGAAGCAAACATGTAAAGCTGCTAGGAGCTGTTAGGTTTGGTTTTAGGTAAGCAGGATACAAATCTATGGGCACAACTTGACTGATGGCCAGCCACACTGATGGCATTACAAACTGACTGAACTGATCCTAAACTAAACCATGAAACCGCACACGTGTAGCCGGTATGAAAACTGAAAATCTTGTTTAATCTGACTTCGTTCTCTCATAGACGAATATTTTTGGTATTTATTGAGTAGCAGTGCATTTTAATACATAGACTTTAATATGGAGTTGGTCCCCTCTTTGCAGCCGTAACAGCTTACACTCTTCTTGGACGAGTTTCCACAAGATTTTGGAGTTTCTGTGGGAATTTGTGCCCATTCATTCTGTAGAGCATTTCTGATGAGCCTGGTTTGCAATCTCCAATCCAGTACATCCCAAAGGTGTTGGATGGGGTTTTTAATATTGAACATCCAGTGAAAGTAAGAGATGTATCTCATTACTTTCGTCTATATAGTGTGCCTAAACGTTATGATTTTGTAATGCAAAAATGGGCTTGTTGTAGATGTTGCAGTGCATTGGAGGGTAAGTTGTTCAGTTCATTTTTAAATCTAATGCAATTGCATCATTTGTTTGTCAGCTGTTATTCCCAACTTGCACAATTTAGTGCTCCGAGCACACCTGATTGAGCTCATCATTTAATTTACATGCCTTTCCTGTGTTTCAGTGATTGCACAACAGGAAAAAAAAAACACTCAACATGTGCAGGGAAGGGGGACCTCCAGAACCAGGACTGGAAACTTTTGGATTAGGATATACACACCAGATTAGAAAACAGGTTCAAATGATCTTACTCAAGGTTGTACCGGAGATTAGAAGGCCAAGGAGCCTAAGCACTGAGAGGCATTTTTAGAGAGCTATGTCACAATATTGGAGAAGCCAAGTTCCTTTTTAGCACCAAAATGTAAATATCTTACCATTGTAGCATAAGAAGGTGTTATTCTGGGTACAGATGGCATCAGACCACAGTCCCAGGAAATTGATTTTGCCACACTCCTCATGCCCTTGATCGTTGTTTGGCTCTCTGATGCTCCACGACTTAAATTCCAGTTGGGCATCATTTAGGGACCAACGCCAACTACTGACATCATTGTAGAGGCCAACCCAGGCTTTGGAGGAATAATTATACTGTTGTGCCTCTGCCACTAGACTTTCCATGTCACTGCTATTTTCAACTGTGGCCAAGTCAACAAAATTGAGTCTGCAGTAGGTTTGAGCATCAGTCCAGCTCTTCAGATCTTTAATCAGATGGTATTTGCGTGGGACAGCTTGGAAGACAAAAGGAAAAATCCCTGTGGAAAACAGAAAAGAATGGATAGACTCACACTCTCAAGCATAAAAACGTAAATACAACTAAGAGTGAAAGAGCAAGAATGCTTTTTCTCTGTCAAATCTCTTGAGCCTAGGGAGGAAACATGACTCTATCAAATAAATACTGGACCAAAGAGATTCAATGTACAATTCTAAAGACATTTATGCATTAAGTGTGATTTCTCAGTACAAATGAGGACATGGTGGATGATTCCTTACACACCAAACATGACTTTCCAGACAGAAAAATGCAATATTATATTCAAACTGTCTGATTTTGGACAGTTTATGCTGGCAACATATCCTCCCTGACCAACTTCTGTGAACTGTTTATACAGCCAGGCTGTTTCTCAGCTACTAAAAAGGATCTGATTGTTCTTTGCTTTGTCACGGATGGCACTGACATCTGTAAAAGCAGCACAAACTGGATTACAAATATCCTCAGCTCCTGGATGCCGCTGTGCTTTTTAGCTTTTCCAGAAAAGAAAGTGGCCTACTGTCACTACTTCACTGTTTTGTTAGGATCTTTTTGCCATTCTGCTTGATTTTTTGCTTTTGCTGAGGATAAACTACGCAAAAAAAAATCTAAAAATTGCATTTTATCTTGTGTATAGAGCTTTAATGTAATCTGAACATTGATCTGATCTGCCTACATGCTTGGAAACAAAATGTTTTTTCCAATTTTTTAAATGCAGTGGAAGACTTTTTACTTCTCGTAAATGTCATCACACCCACTTTTAAACTTCTTTCCTACCTGTGACAACTATGAGTTGAAGTGGGTTCAGCTCCATTGGTGACATGTCTTAGTCAAACGCTAAATAAAAAGCAAAAACATAACATTTCTCAGAAAAGATGCCACAAAAGACAACAGATACTATGGGCAACATCAGTGGTTCCTAACTCTGTTCCTGGAGGAACCCCTGCCCCACACATTTTAGTGTTTTCCCCACCCCCAACAAACTTGATCCGACAAATCAGATCTTTAACAAGCTGTGCCTGGAAAAGTGTTCGGGGTAGAGGAGCTCCAGGACCAGATTTGAGAACCTATGAGCCACATAATAAATCTGATTCTAAAATTGAAGACATGCAGTTGCTATACCTGTTATGTTGAGGAGGCAATGGCCAGAAGAACCTCTTCTTTGCTTCAGAACTTGCAAGCATCTTTTTCAACTGACTTTTTATCTTCCCCTGATGTGGATCTCTTGCAAATTGTTGCTCCATCTCAAATTGCATGGATGGATGCGTGCCACAAAACAGGTGACTAATCTAGGTGACAAAGACTGATTTCTGTTGTGACCTTAAATGAGATCTGAGGCGCTTTAATCAAATAGGACCAAACTGCATGGAAATAGTAACTGATCTCACTTAACCGCCAAATGTAATGGAGGAAACAGCTGACTGACTATTGACAAAAAAGGAATAAAATAAGAGATTAAATAAAACAGATTGTATTTAAAGGGTTGTAGACTATATTGCCATTTTGTTTGTGAAGCAATGGGTCTGAGTATCTAATAAATATCAAATCAAGTAATACATTACTTTCACAGCAGTTCTGAAGTCAGGACTAAACCTGAGGGTCCTCACGCCATTTAGAAAATCAGAGCACTCTGAATGTGGAGCTACAAGAAGCAAAGTAATGGAATTCATGGTTTCAGAACTCTTTCTCTCATATTCTAATTCTCTCTCTATCTCTCTCTTTCTCTTTCTCTCACTCTTTCTATATCTGTCTGTTTCTCTCTCTGTGTGTCTCTCTTTATTTCTCTCTCTCTCCCTCTCTATCTCTATCTCTCTGTCTCTTTCTCTCTCCCTCTTTCTCTCTCGTTCTGTCTCTGTTTCCTTCTGCTTCCAACTTTATGGACACAGTTTTCTATTAAAGTAATGACTGTGTCTCCATAAAGACATGGTTGGATGAGTTTGGTGTGGAAGAACTTGACTGGTCCACACAGAGCCCTGACCTCAACCCCATCCAACACCTTTGGGAT
>JBBJLR010085915.1:0-10509 GCA_037577145.1 Brachypetersius gabonensis | reverse complement strand
ACACACACACACACACACACACACACACACACACACACACACACACACACACACACACACACACACACACACTGCTATTCTCTTGTGCGTTATGAAGTCAATACTTCCTTCTATATAGGATTTAGATGTATTCAGTAACCCCCCCACAATTTAATGCAAAGCAGCAGTCACGGTTTCAGACCAGCCCGGAATTTTTCTAAGAACTGAATTAGTTATTGTTTGCTGAATTTTTTTTTTTGCTTTTGTGATGTCCAGGCCTCGTCCGCCATGCCCCCTCATGCTGCGCTAGGTCCAGGGGGCGAGGCAGAAAAGGCCCGGACGTCACAGCTTTTTTCATGGCAATATAGCATTTTTCATACATTTAAGCGCTAAATTATTAAGAAAAATATAATTTACTCATTTTGTTACATAGATTTCCATAAAAAATAACTATAAATGGTTTGGTAATGTGGAGAGAAACATAAAGAAAGGGTCTTGGGATGGTTAAGTACCGCTGTACTCCGAGGTGGGATGTTTGAAATTAGCCAATCCGAGAATGCTATTTATTTCTCCCGGCTGCTGATTGGAATTCCAGAATTCCAGCATTCCAGAATTTACCCTGTGGAGCATCTTGAGTGTTCTCATGTTATTCGTTTTGTTCTTCTTAAAACCCTGTATTTGTACTATTGTAAGTCAAATTAATTAGTTACTGTATTTACCTGCTTATACCAAAGAAAACACCTGTGCATGAATTACAGTACAGTCTATACTGGGGTAATATCTGTATTTACATTCTAGCACTGCAGGAGTTTAGTGTTAACTGTATAGTAGGAAGACGGGTTTACCTATATGTTTTCGTTAAGGGTAACATATTAAGCTGAGTTTAAAATGAAATTCACGTGTTTTGGTAGCATATTTAGGTTTAACACTATAAAAATAAGATTTATTTTTACCAAAACACAACACAGATTTTCACTATACACAGGTGCTCTCTCACTCTCTCTCTCACTCTCTCTCTCTCTCTCTGTGTGTGGGTGTGTGTGTGTGTGGGTGTGTGTGTGTGTGTGTGTGAGTGTGAGAGGGAGCGAGTGAGAAAGAGATGGAGAGAATCTTCTGGACAGCCGCTGGAGTTTATTGGCTCTTTTTTTGGGGGGGATTGGAAAAAGGAAGAATGGAAAATCGGAGTGTGACCACACTGGATTAGGGATGCCGCAAAATGAGAGAAAGACATAGAGTACACATGGAGGAGGTTAACTCCGAATCTCTCTCTCTGTCTCTCTTGCCTTCTCTCTCTCTCTCTCTCTGTCTGTGCCCCCCTCTGTATCTTTCATATCTATCTTTCTGTCTTGCAGCACATGGCACGCAATGTCTTCTCTCAATTCTCTTCACACATGCACCGCATTGGTCTTGGTTGTGTGTGTGTGTGTGTGTGTGTGTGTGTGTGTGAGAGAGAGAGAGAGAGAGAGAGAGAGAGAATGAAACATCTGAAGTTGGTCAGTTATTCTAAACATTCCCTTTTCTGTTATTTTGAATGAAATGTTACAGAATGTGTTGTAATCTGTTACATGTCTGTGTGTGTGTGCCGCTATGTGTGTATGGAGGGGTTATTGGGACTGGAGTGTGTGTGTGTGTGTGTGTGTGTTTTGTCTTTATAAGGTCAGTGGAGGGCTTGTACACTCTCAGCAAGTGTTTGAAGGTGGATTAAGACGCTGTAGTTAAAATAGCTGTGAAGTTTAAAGCTCTGAAGCTGTTTTCTAAACCCTCAACCTCTGTGGGATGCTGTGTGTGTGTGTGTGTGACACAGAGAGAGAGAGAGAGAGAGAGAGAGATGAGCGTGCTGATCTCAGTATAAAACAGTCATTTTTTGTTCTGTAATAAACCCCTGAGGAAGGGATCAGTGGTTCCTATGCTGTTCTGTACAAACATCTGTGAAGCTGTTTTACTGGGCAGCAAGTGTTTGTTTGTTTAAGAAAAACATTAGGATAAATATTAATAAACAGTGCTGATGGAACTGAACTAATCCATGCGACTGCAGGAGCACAGAGAAGATCAGGAACCAAAGCCGCTTTCCTCAGAGCCACATCCTCCTAATTTGTACATATATAGTATTTACAAATACTGTCCATATATACAGAACTGTGCAGAAATGATTTTAAAAACCTGTTTAGCAGAACAGTATATGCATTAAAAGCTATTATTATACATACAAATATTATTTATTCTGACTTTGTTGCTTTATCATTATCAGACCTTTCCTCATGGAAGCTCAGTTTTACATAGTAGTTCTTCTCAAGTACCTCAGAAACCTGGTTTGACTCAGTCAGTCATTCAGTTAAATCAGGAGCTGCTGTTTCACAAAGCCAAACAACGAAATCTGGAACGGAACCCGTGTTCTCCTCACCAAGCTAAAAAAAAACTACTTTTTGCATCTTTTTTATTCTTTATATTGCTGCGCTATTATGGCACAATGCACTTTAACATTCCATTTGCATGTTTTATTCTTTCTTCTAATGTTAACTTATGCATTTGTTGGCAGAAATAAATGTTTTGAACAGTGCCTAAGACTTTTACAGACTACTGGGTGTGTGTATATACACCCCCATATACATACAACTCCAGTGAGCAGCGAGTAGACGGTACAGTCCATCAGACTGAGGCGTGTCTGGATCTCCTGTGGTTCTGCCGGACACTTTAATTACACCTGTCGTTTTGATCAAGAGCACAAATGCTGTGTTTTCACGCCTGTTTGTCAACAGAATGTTTACGCCGCTCTGAACACAGCAAGGTGGTCCTCGGAGGAGCTTAGCTGAGCTTCCTGCTTTAAACAGGATTTCTTACCCTCTGAAGGTGAAAGTCGTGTAACCAAATAAGGGACAATAAAATCTCCTCTTGGAGGCACTTTAATCCAGCACCACTTACATTACAGCAGATAAACCCCTCACCCAAAACTACAGACTCCCTCTCTTCACTGATCATAATTTATGTTTTATGTATTTAGAGTGAAAATCTCATGTGGTTTAAACAGCATCCAATTGTGTTGAATTAGTTTTGAATTAGCGTTGACTGTCACAGCTCACCCCTCTTACAGTTAAACTTGTCCTGCATTCAGCAGAATTATTCCCAGTAGGTGCAGAGAACAAAGTTAATGGTTTTATTGTTACAAAGGTATGTAAACCTTCTATATAAAATACCTCAGTGTTATTATTTCGCAAAAAACGACATGTACGGATCTATAGGATCAGTTTCAGAGACTAAAACTAGACTTTCTGATGCCAGTTCATCACTGACACTGCAGTTTAGTCCTAGACTAGGCTGAATACATGTCCAGGAAACCTGTAACGTAACTGTACACCAATTGGTGGGTGGTTTTACAGGTTTAACTAGTCTACTTCACCCTAGTGGAGTTGTTAGAGAAGTACCTTCCTTTTAGCCCAACCAGAGAGAAAAAACACATTTTGAACACAAATGTACTAATTCCTGACCTTGCATTTAACTGCCTGGTTGCTATGACAACTGACAGCTCATAGGCTAATTAAGCCTGTCCTTTGCAGCACAGGGCGAAGGTTTGATGACTGTGAATTTCTCGCCATTCAACTTCTATGTTGCGGCTTTAACTCCCTGATTGATTCATAGCCCTTTATGGCCCTTTTCCCCTGGTACATGTAACCGTGCCATACTGCGAACAAATGTTTTTCCATTACAAATAAAGCAACTCGAGCTGTACCCAAGCCGTACCCAAGCCATACCCGAGCCTTTACCCGAGCTGCTCGATGGCAGGGCTAAAAGCAGGTCGCAACCAAGCTGAGTAAACCACCGCTTTTTGAATGGTCAAAAAATGTTTTTTTTTTGGTCCAGGCAATAAAAAACAACAGTAGCTCTGTGCCTCACACCTCCAGGGTTGGGGGATTGAATCCAGGTCCTGGTCTTGTGTGTGTGTGGAGTTTGTATGTTCTCCTCATGGTGGCGTGGTTTTTCCTCCTGGGTCTCGGGTTTTTCCCACAGTCTAAAGACATGCGCGTTAGGTGATTTGGGGATTCTAGATTGGCAGTAGATGTGTGTGTGTGTGTGTGTGTGTGTGTGTGTGTGTGTGTGTGTGTGTGTGTGTGCATGCCCCCTGTGGTGGGCTGTCGCCCTGCCCAGGGCTCCGGGTACCGCAACCCTGGTGAGGAATAAGCAGTTACAGAAGATGAGTGAGTGTTTAATACGGTGAGAATGGAATGGTGTACCAGGCCATTGCTAACAAGTTAGCTGGAAATATTTTTTCAGCACATGGCTAAAGAATGCTGAGAAAAAAAATGTAAAACTCGGGCAAGACTAAAAAAATCAAAGACCACAATAACAAAAGCGTCTCTGCCTTTACATTCTGTTAGTTTGACTCCATGGACATGGTTTTGGGATGACGACCGGCCACAAACTCTGGGGAGAGAGTTCTGCTGCTGATGTGTCAGTAACACTGTTACTGGGTTACAATACAATGGAAAATTCTGTGCCATTGCACTACAGTTTAGGTTCAGCACAGTAGAAACAGGTATTTGCAGTATTACGCACCCAGCGGTGGAATGCAGTTATGTACATGCTGGCATGGTGATATTGGCCATCAAAAGTTGATGAAAGAGCTTTTGCCAGTCTTTTATATTTGTCTGTGTTGGGAAAATTCAGTGCAATTACTTTTTGAGTTCATCCTGGGTGGGGCAGAGGCAGGGGCAGAACTACAGGTGACCAGAAGGAGCTCTTCCAATTCGTCCAACTGAAATGTGCAACATGCCCCTGAAATGTCTGTGAAATAAATACAGTAAATTAAAGAAGACAATTAAAGGCCAGAACTATGTAATAAAAAAATACATAGTAAAATATATTCAAATAACCATAAACAAGTGAACTGATGCCTGAAAGGCCTGTCGTTTACGTAACAGCCCCCCTTTGTTGCAACAGCCGTTTAAAGTAACTGGTCCAGCCATGTAGAGCAAGTATATGGCTCTGATTGACTTTTAACAAGGAACTGCCCGCTGTAACGTATGGTGTACAGGTACTGGCTCTCAAGTGTGCAGTGCATAGTGACTGCCAGCCCAACAACCATCTATGCAAACCAGCGCTGTGAGAATTCTAGCTAGCCGTGATGAAATTGGCTGAACCGATGAAGCTGAAACTTTCATGTTACCTAACGTCGCTTCCAAAAGGACGTTAAGGTGCTGGAGTGTCTCGTGCCTGATCTGAGCTGGGCACTCAGCGTCGTCCTGGTTACGAGAGTGCATCACCGAACATGTGCCGATTTGGTCGCTAAGTTACGACTCCCTTATGGAACCGAAGGGGAGTTTTAATTTTAGTCCCACAAAGGAATGGTAGGTGGTAGGTGTTTTTCTTTTCAGCCATGTGCACAATACACAGTGAAACAATGTGCCTCCAGGACCAGAGCGAAGACACAAAGAACAAAGACAGAACAGCACAAGTGCAGGCAGGACAGGAGTAAAGACAGAGTGCAAATATAGACTGGACTCACTGTATCTCGAGGATCTTTTTTTTTAATATACTGATTCTCTCAACTGACCATCAGAGCATCAAGTCCTGGACACAGCGGGCATCTAACCAAATGTCCATGGATCCAAAAGTGTGTACTGCTAGCTGAGGAAGGGGATGGAGAAGCGATACTAAACTGAGACCAGTTTCTGATATCATCACCACACATTTGTAGCAACTTCTTTTCTCCATTATAAACACAGGAAACTCAGAACTCAGTTTAACTCGTCTCTCCATGAAGTCAGAATAAAATATCTGTTGAATCTTTTCACATTTTTCACACATTTTGGAGCGTATGATCGATGAGTATTCATGAATATCGTAATCCTTAAGAGGGATCAGTGAAATAATAGCAACAGTCATTTCTGCCTGTCTGTCCAGCGTCTGTCTATCAGCATTATTAAACAGACTATTGTAATCATTTGATCAACATCAGAGGATTTATCGGGATTCAGAGATCAGTTGTGCAGCCTCAAGGGCCTAGGGAACCCCAGAACCCCCCAAGCCCCCACAAAGTGAAGAATCCCTGTGACGAATACACAGGTCAACAGGTCAAAATCATCAGAGATAAGTTTAGGTGGGTTTTGTAGTGTTTTTCATGCTGATCTCAGATGTGTGTGTAGTTTTTCCTGCAGGTACAGTGTTTGTGATGAAGCTAGTTCTATACTGCATGATAGTTGGTATAATGATCATATAATAATCATATACTGAGTGTTCTTGAAGAAACAGTGGTAGCTGACTGACTCTGATCATTATATCTATGTGACTTAAAAAAAATGGTTTAGAAAAGTGTGTTGTTGTTTCTGATGATGACGGAAAAAAAAAATATCAAAGACACCATTTACTGCAGGTTTTGCTCATAGAGACTTTTCGGTTCACTCTGAAAATAAACAATACCTGCTCTCTCGTGGTCCTGATCACAGATGGAGGATAACAGGGGTAACAGATGATGCAGAGGAACAGATGGACTACAGTCTGTACCTGTAAACTACACAGTGCACCTGTCCAGACTGGACACTGAGTGGAGATACAAGGCAGGTAGTCCTGATGAAGTGGTTGGACTGTCTATAACTGTTGCCTTTCCTGAATAAATGTTTTCAGAAGTAGGGATACCAGAAGGTAACTTTAAAGTAATTTCATTAAAGAGACATAATGAGTTATTCGTAATGGGTCACTTTTCTGAGTATCTAGGCCGATCCTGACCCCACTGGAGTAAGATATGAAATTGCAACGGAGTTACATGGAATTACTCCTGTCTCAGCAGCTCCTGATTGGTCCGTTAATGTTCCGCTACAGAGACACGCTGTAGAGATTTGCTTCGCCAAGCTGACACAGGTTAGTTAATGATGTTTATTTCATGTTTGCAGATGATTTATGAATTTTATACGGATCATTAATGGAATTAATTTCACAGCCCTGCTTCCTTCCACGGAAAAACTACATAAAAAAAAAACAAAAAAAAAAACAGTGCAATGATGCAATCTGTAGATTCTGAGAGTTTTCACCCTAGAAAGTTCATGTCCAAACATGTCTTGGCTGTTCTTTTGCTGAGTGATTCCAGTTGCTTTAAGGTCCCCAAACTGCTGACACAAGCGTTCCCACACAGCTTGTGTCTCCACAGAAAAGAACTGATCAACAGATTGAGGCTCAGGTCATCGTGCCTGTGGGCTAGAGGGGTATAAAGCCTCCCAGTGTTCTCAGCAGTGATGGAGCTCTATCCAGTACCTTTAGAATAAGTTGAAGGGGCATTTGTGCTCAAGAACCCATCCTCCAAAACCAATACCTGACCTCACTAATGCTCTCGTGGCTGCAATCAACTCCTCATAGCATTGTTCCAAACTGACCTCAGTAATACATTCAGGGCTGACCGCAGTCCAACCAAGCAATGTTCCCCCTCCTATTACCCTCATTTTCAAAAGGAGTACTGTAGGAGCAGGAGTCTGTGAACTTTTGCGGTGTTTCCAACAAACGTAACCAGGTTTTGCCCCAGACACCACGACTGTCTCCCAAACATCACCATTCCCTGTCAAACACAGACATTTTCCACAAAAATGACCATCCCCCTCTGAACGCCACGATCCTCCACCAAACACCGGCATTCTCTACCCATCAAACAACATCACTGTCACGTTTCGAGGAGAACAGACCCGAACGCACAGTACGAAAAGCAGAGACGATTATTGCGACAGGCAGAGTGTAGCAAAAAACAAATCAAGCGATAGTCCAAGACCAGAAGGCAGTCCAATAGACAAACAAATCAGAATGGTCATGCAAGAAGAGTGAATCAAAGAGCCAGAACAAAAGAGATCAAAGTCCAGTAAAGCAATCCAATAAGCAAACAAAGCATCAGGGCAAGACAAGAATCAGGGTCTAGCGAGAGAATCAAAAACCACAACATCAAACAAGGGATGAGGTCAAGAACGCTCGGTATGCAGGGTAAGCCACTGTGCCTCACAAAGTTCACTGGAGAAGGTGGTATTTACAGTGCGGTGCCAAAGTCTTAGACACCTGTGAAAATAATATTTAAAAACTTCTTAGATGAGCTGTGTGTATTTTTCAATAAAATAACTAAATATACCGAATAAAAAGAAAATGCTTTTCTACTATACATTGTTGTGAACGACGGCGGTCCAGGACAACAACAAAACAGGAAAGTTTAGAAAACTACGCCTACTTTGTGAGCCCCACGGCAAGTGCGCCGCATTGAGAGGAAGCGCAAACCCCTTCGGTCTGAAACCCGCTTTATTGGTTTGACTCAATCAGTAAATTTACTTCATTAAATAAACTTCAGCATGTAGCGTCTCACAGTTGCACCTCTGACCACTTTCCATTGAAGTGTAGCATCACACCGGTGTGTTTTGCAACAAACAATCCAAATTCTTCCAACTGCTAATGTAACACTGCAAGTTAATACAGATTCAGGATTACGGTCAATACTCCATCATCTTTACAATTAAGAGTTTTATATTTATACTTTTATACACCTGACAGTCAATCCATAGCTAAACTCACACTAAACTCAGCTGACCGCACCAACTGAGAGGCGCAGCACCATGCAGGACACTCAAGAGCACAACACACACAATGAAAACACCCAGACTAGCTGTTTGACACCATAAAACAAATCTTTTTATTTTGTGCAGCTTTTGAGCACAACTGACACGTGTCAGTGTCATGCCAGCAAATGGCCCTGCCAGGCTGTAGTTTTGGTTACATGCCTTTATAAACCGCCTTCATGGAGTATTTACTGTCCCGCCATGTTCATAACTACCATGGCAATGTAACCATGGCAACCACCGCTTGTGCCGTTGTTGAAGTCAGAGTTAAACGAGTGACACCAGTATTGAGGTGAACACTGATGAGGAAATGTTTAGCTGCTCTGCAGTCGGAACTGGAGGGAGTACAATAACAAATCAATTCAAAGTAACAGATAATTTTCCATTTCAGGGTGGAACGCTAAAATGAAAACGTTTTCTGATTTAGATTCTTACACTCCAACAAAGTTCACCTCAGATTTCCAAATCAGATCATCACCACTCTTCAGCACACAGCAGAACAATGGTTTGAAGAACCCTGGTGTTGCCACACTTGGGCTGGGAGGAGCTATAAGAGCTGATATTCATCTGACAGTAAACATCATTGTACATGTCATGACTGTTCCTTGCTCTTTAGAGCAGTTCCTCAAGGACGGATAGATGGATAAAGAAAAGGTGTTTGTGATTGATTAAAGAGGAAGAGACATGAGCGACATTTCAGCCTTCAGTGGTGTGTGTGTGTGTGTGTGTGTGTGTGTGTGTAATATTGCTTTGTTTGCAACAAAGAAATACAAAGATGCTCACTCTTTCTTTCTCTATCCCTGTTTTGGGGGTAATTTGTCCTTTGCTCAGGCAGTTTGGCTCTTGTCAACAGTGAAAGCGCAACAGAAACTGACAAACCCAAATATAACACTCCCTTGTGTGTGCGTGAGTGTGTGTGTGTGAGTGTGGTTGAAGAAAAGAGAGACAGACAGAAATAGAGAGCAGTTCAGAGAAAGGCTTCAGGCTGTTACTGATATAATTCGGCTCAGTGCTTGAGTTAATAGAGGGAGCCAAACGGTTTTGAATAAATCTGCTTAATTTGCTTATTTGAAATGACAGGCCTCATTTTGAGCATGTAATCTCACAAACACAACACGTCCATCCAGAACATCAGGAACGTCAGAGCTGGGGGACATATTTGATCGTTTCCTCTCGGGGCGCCACGACCAACCGTCCAACACCATCATTCACTATGAAATGACATCGTTTCATGACAAAGGCCAAGACTGTCCGACGGACACCATCATCAGAAATACATTTTTACCACATGCCAGCATTTCCCATCAAACAGCATCATTATCCACCACACGCCGGCACTGTCCACCAAACACCATCATCCACAACCAAGCCATGTCATGATCATCCTCATCCGCCAGATACTGGCGCTCTATGCCACACGCTATGGTTACTCGCCAGACACCAGCTTTTTCATCAAGCGGCGGCATTCTCTACCAGACATCGTCATGATTCACCTCCTGCCGGGACTGTCCTCCCACCGCCATCATCCTCCAAGCATTGTCATGATTCAGCAGGTGCCACCATTCTCTAACACACACTATCATTTTCTAGCAGACACTAATATTCTCCATCAGAAATCTTCATTCACCACTAGCCATCTAAAGTCATCATGATCCACCAAACACCAGCACTCTCCAGTCAACAGCATCATATTCCAAAAGAATGTTTGTCATGACTCCCCAGACTCCAACATTTTTTGTGTGTGAGTGTATCACACACCTTCTAAAAATGTCTGATTAACTGCAGAAAGCTTCACCTCCTCCTTTTTTTAAAAGCCTATGACAAAATGAACCGTGGAAAAGATGACTTGAGTTCATGCCAGAGTGAGACGGTCAGCTTCAGGTTAAACCTGTGTGTGTGTGTGTGTGTGTGTGTGTGTGTGTGTGTGTGTGTGTGTGTGTGTGTGTGTGTGTGTGTGTGT
>JBBJLR010085894.1:0-10510 GCA_037577145.1 Brachypetersius gabonensis | reverse complement strand
TACACACATACATGTACACACATACACGCACACACGTACACGCACATACATACACGCACACACATGTACACACATACACGCACACATACATGTACACAAGTACACACATACATGTACACACATACACACATACATGTACACACATACACGCACACACATACACACATACATGTACACACGCACACATACACGCACACATACATGTACACACATATACACATACATGTACACACATACACGTACACACATACACGCACACACACATACATGTACACACAAATGTACACATACATGTACACACATACATGTACACACATACACACATACATGTACACACACACATACACGCACACATACATGTACACACATATACACATACATGTACACACATACACGAACACACATACACACATACATGTACACACATAAATGTACACACATACATGTACACACATACATGTACACACATACACGCACACACGTACACGCACATACATACACGCACACACATGTACACACATACACGCACACATACATGTACACACGTACACACATACATGTACACACATACATGTACACACATACATGTACACACATATACACATACATGTACACATATACACATACATGTACACACATACACACATACATGTACACACATATACACATACATGTACACACATATACACATACATGTACACACATATACACATACATGTACACATATACACATACATGTACACACATCTGGAACGCTTTGGGGTTCGCTGGCAGCCGATGATAAATGAAGTGTAAAATGGAGTGAAGAAAAGTACTAAACATCAGCATAACCTGGAAGCTAATGTTCCATAGCCAGTGAAGAAAGTGAAGAAGTGAAGAAACCTGCAAAAATCTTGGATCTTACAATAAGATACGAATCCAAAACATGAAACAAAATCTTAAACCATTTAAAAAGAACTTGGGGTGTAAACGAAATGTTTTCTGAATATTTCTGAACTAGAAGTGTTCTGAAGTGAAAAGTAAACAATCCTTTGGAGGCTGTGATTTAAAAAAAGGTCTAAGACTGACAGGGTGCCCACATTTGAGTACACCAAGTTACTGCAGTTAACAATTACCTACTGTGCAATTACCTACTGTGCAATTACCTACTGTGTTTATGCCATGTACAGGTGATGTTAACTGGTTTTCATTCATAAAATCAACAAAATGTCAAATTTGACCAAAGGGTTGATTTTCAGAATAGCTTGGTAAAAATCTGTTCTAGACTGTGTTCTGTGTTCTGTGCTAAGTTTTTCAGTTAGCATTGGATCAGGCCAGAGAAATGAGCGTGGCCTAATTGGTTGGACAGCCGTCTGAGCCCAGTTATGTGTGTGTGTGTGTGTGTGTGTGTGTGAGTGTGTGTGTGTGTGTGTGAGTTTGAGTATAACCCGTTCTCTTTCACTCCCATGGTGAAAAAGTTACTCAAACCTGCAGTCAGTTAATGTACACATACAGAACATTTTTACTTCACTGAACATTTTAGTAACTTAATTTTAGTAACTTCATAGGAAGTGGAATGTTGCAAACTTACATTGCTTTTAGAAAGAGCTACAAACAAACACACACACCCAACCTAGTAGTTCGTGTGATGCAGTTTGCCAGGAGCAAACGTCATGTTAGTGCCTGGACCTGTCAGGACTGCCTATGAAGTTCATATTAAAAGAGTCCATGAAGCATAAAAAAGCAGTTAGAACTTTCCGCTCTGTGTAAACAGCACAACAGTTGGATACAGGTCTTGTGTTGGTGTGTCCTAACTTGATGGAGTTTTTAGAATGTAAAAGACGACTCATCGGGCCAAACGTGCAAAAGGAAGTCAGTTCCCCGTCTCTGAAGGGTGTGAAGGGTGCGGGAAGAGCCCTGTCACTCCTGTCCGTGTCTCCAGGGAAGCAGAAGCAGAGTGAAGCTGACAGGTATGTGAAGATCGGAATGCCGACTGCAGACACACCTGAGCAGCACACGCCCACTCAGCTGCCCCCCCGCCCACCCCCGCGCTCATGGGGGCACTGATCTGTGACTGTCAGGTCAGGCCACAAATAGGCTTCCGCCTCTGGCCGCGAGGGAGACCCTGATTGAGCGCTGGAGTGGAGGTAGGTGGAGTAGAGAGGAAATAAAATTCCCTAGCAGGGTGTGTCCACAGGAGGATACATGGCCTGCTGTGTGTGTGTGTGTAGCTCAGCTCCAGGAAGACCATTAGATGGAAAACTGAATTTGAGGAAGTCATTAGGAAAACTGAGAGAGATGCTGGTGGCCCGTGATCCAGGAAACTTCATCACTGAAGGTTGTTTGTTTCTGTAATTTTGCGTATTTGGACAAATGTGGACAAAGATACAAAGGCAACGAAGCACATAGTTCTCTGCTCTGTTGTGACTGACAGTGATTGCTGGAGATGCCTGAAGAAGAACCTGTACTCCACGGGTCAGCACCGCGAATTCTGTATGAAGGACAAGGGAAAGAGAACTCGGACTGCTGTGTCGGATCCTTCTTATGGTCGCTCACATCTCCTTATCACTTTTCCAGCCCAGCTAACGATGGTGAATCCGTTGGACGGAGAACTGATAAGGGCATGTGCCTGACACTTACAGCCTGTGCCTGTTCAGGGCATGTAAGAGGACACATGATGTGACAGAATAGAAGTGTTATTGTGTAAGTGCCCAGTTTCACTGTAATGTTATGAACCTTTACTTTGTTTTCGTTCAAAGATCTTACAGTTTATATTTTGTCTAATATTCTTTTGCAGAGAAACCTGTGTGTATGTGTGTATGCTTCCCAAACTGAGTTAGTTAGTAGGATAAAGGTAAATAATAAGGGTTTGTGCTCATGAATCTACTGTAAAATGTATGGATTCATTCACATTCAACATCCAAACTGCTTACAAACAGACACAATCATGTTAAATTATATGACGAATTGTGTGTAAAACTGAATTTTCTTTTCCCAAAACTGTCTCTTATATGTGAATGCATCCTAACTATCTGTCACTTTCCCTCCGGGGTGCAGCGCTACACCTTCAATCTCTTTACTTACTTTTCATAATTCACTGCATTACATCAGACAGTTTTCTAAACTACACAGTCACTCCAGGTTTCTTGGTTTTTTACAAGCGGTGGTAATAATAATAATGCATTTTATTTCTAATGAACTTTCCATTAAAATCTAGCTGTTTTATTTACTGTCCAGAGACGGGTCAAGTTTAACACACCCAGTGCGACTGCTGGAGGTTTTCACATGTAATGTAATGGAAGATCTGACACAAAGAGGGTTTTCTTTGGGTGCCATTTCATCTAACAATGCCCTGCACTTAATTTAATGGGGTTTTTTTGTGAGTTTCCTTTTAGAGAGAAACACTTTGGGCATTCTGTGAACAATTATGAGCCGTTTAAGTTTCTCTTTAACTCAAATTTCTAATTAGCAAAATGAAACAACACATATCATTTGAGTTTATTGTTGTATAAAGCAGAAACAATGAGAAATGATCATCATCTCAGGTTTACAGTTTATTTTGCCCATAGTGCTACTGATTGTTACCATGTTTATATGACCTCCACCATTCCAACTGATCCACTGCTTTCAAAGTGCTGCCAAAAATAAGCATATTTCCTGAAGTTCTCTAATGAAATCCAGGGTGAAGCAGGTAAAACACTAAAATGTGTGAAGCAGGGATATTCCAGGACCCAGAATTAATATATATTTAAGTGGATATTATAAAATCATTACATAGTTAAGAAAAAGGTTCAAAATCTTTTATGCCAAAATGTAAAAGGTAAGGCACATGGTAAAAGTATTTTATTATAGTCTTTCCTAGTGTTCTATGGTCGATTTAAGCCTTTAAACACCTAATGCTTGTACATAGAATACAATATACACGCAGTATTTAGTGCACACAGGTTAATCAGAACCTCTCGAGCCGAGTGTGTAGCCGTTTATAGACTTCGGTCCAGACCCACCATGCCGGCACTGAGGTCCCACAGTTTACGGGCGGCAGCATCATCCCTCGCCTGGGGAGCTTCTCTCTTAGGAGCGCAGTCACTATCAAAGATATATATATATAAATAAATAAAACATGTTCAATAATAAAAACAGACACAGATTTCTTTATGAAGAAGTCTGAATTACAGTTAATAGTGACACCACAAAGTTTCATAAAATGATATGAAACTTTACAGATGAAAACAAACACTATTTACTACTAATTTTGGGCCATTTCTATTGGTTTTTGTTCATCATAAACAACGTGAAGGACAAAAAAGGGAGACTATTTTTGGAGTGATGGCAGTTAACAGAAAATGGCTCTTAGTGCTTTCATTTTGGTTTTGAACACTCTACTGCGATGCCAACTTTTCTAGTCCTCCAGTCCTAAAACAACCACTCACAGCAGCGTCCCAACAAGGCTGTTCCCATTCACACAAGCAGCGACCCAACACTACTCTTTCTGCTGCGCTTCCAGTGAAGGGAGAGTTCATACAGAGATTAGAAATAAGACAAACAAGCATAAAAAAGGGAAAGTCAACAAAAAATATATAAAAAAATATTTAGCCAACTGGGATTCAGAAATGTATTAAAAGCCAAAAGGACCCAGAAAAGTGTAAGGGTTTATGGACTGATTAGTCCGTGTTGGGATTGCAGGGATTTTAAGAAGCAGAAAAGCTTTGGAGAGGGTCACCATGAAAAAATATGCATGCAGATTTCTGCCCAAACACTGAAAGCAAGTCCAATAAAAAAAAAGAATGTGGGCTCTAAAGAGAAGACTCTGAAGCAGGGGTCACCAGCCCTTTTGGAACTGAGAGCTACTTCAGATGTACTGAGCCAAACAAAGGGCTCCCAGTCTGATACACCAGCACAGAGTTTATCTAAACTTCTCCAAATGTCACGTATAATAAACATGTTTTAATGCTTTTTTAGATTTAGTCATTTTCAAATCTATAGAAATGTAAATGTGATTAAAGAAGAACAGCAACAGAATAAAATGAAATGTTAGACGCTGTTCACTGCTGAGAGTGCTATTTTTAGAGCAGGTCTGTGGGACCCCTGCTCTAAAGCGTGGGCACAAAATGGGGACTATTTGCAATGAAAAAAAAATTTCAGTTGCTGAGGCTTCTGTGTAATTTTCTGTTAAATATTTTGAATAATGCTTAATAATTAATCTGTACTTAAATAAAAGAAATTACTCATACCATTAAAATGAAAGCACTACCCTACATGCCTCCCTTTTTGATGCCCCTCTGCGTCAAATGATGGACAACAGCTTTCACATATTTTTTTTACATTCTAAAAAGTAGTACTGTTAAATAAATATTTAATTTGCATTAAATAATACATGTAAACAAAGTTAAATTAAATATGCATTATAAACATCAATATCAAATATGGAAAACTAAATATATAGAAAACTATGTACATGTGATGTAGCCTCTCTACCAACTTTGGCCTTCTACAAGCCAAATAGAGAACAAAACTCCAGAACAACTCAACACATTTTACATTTGTGACATTTTAGCAGATGTTTTTATCCAAGGCGACTTCCATTTCCTACCTACAGGGGGCAGTCTCCCTGGAGCAATTTGGGATTAAGTGTCTTGTTCAGTACCCAGTGGAGGTATGCTGAAAGTAGGATTTGAACCCATGACCTCTTGGTCCTGACACAAGTATTCTACCCACGGGGCCACCAGCACCCGACATGAACACTGCAGTGCATTTGATTAAAGTCCAGCTGATCTAAACACTCAAAAATATGTTCATCAGACAAAATAAATTTGTTTTCAAAGAGTGTTCTGAACTAAACAAACCTGTAGTAGAGACCAGTGGTATTCTGAAGATTTTCATCCACAGCGCAGTAGATTGTGGTCTGAGCTCCTTCCCAGCAAGTTTTAAAAAGAAAATCTAAAGCCGCCAACATCACCCTCATCCACAGTGGGGCAACAGGTAAAAAATAGCGGCCCAGTTCAGTGTGAACAACTCCAGGGTGAAGAGAATAAACAGTAACACCCGTACCTGGGGGACACACACATGGCGGTTGACACGATATGCAGGAGTTATGGAGGTAGAGTTGTGAGTATTGAGCAAATGGGTGTCAAAGTTACCTTTCAGTCTGACGGCCAGCTCGTGGCTGAACAGGACGTTCGCCAGCTTACTCTGTCTGTAAGACTTTTCTGGACTGTAGTTTTTGTCCATGTTCACATCATCGAAATAGATCTGGGCTAGAAAACAAACAAAAAAGACTTTTAATAAGTGATAGGTTCATGTATCCCAATAAAAGTACTCAGAATTCCGAGGAGCACAAAAATCAGTACTTCTGCTGCTTTTAAGAAAGAAAATATAAACAAAGTATGCACTGTCCACTTCTGTCTAAATCTGACTTTGAATCAACATCAGCCAGGTGCAACGTAAACATGTTTCCTAAAATTAATCAGTGTAATCTAATCCTCAAACTCCCCGTTGACTTTTCGTCTGAGAAGAAACAGAAGCACGCCTGGGTCCCAGGGCTCCAGAGGATTATTTATTTTGTAACTTTTCTCTCACAACCAAGAGAAATGAAAATAACAGAAGAAAACATATAATTATGTGCAGATACGTCAAGTCAGCCAGTCACGTGATTTTAGTGAAGCTCAATCGAGAGCTAGTGAATTTCAGCTTTTTAATGAGTCGGATCATTTGGATCAGCTCACCAAGAAGATCCGGCTCTTTTGGCTCCTGAACGGCTCATTTGCGACCGCCACATCTCCAACAAGGCCAGTGTTGACAGACTGAGTTTCATTTGAAACGATTCGCACGGACTGACAACCTGTTGCAGAACGTATTTTAAAATAGAAGTAAAATGAACTACCCGAGAAACACTGTTTTACTTTGGCAACAATTTAGTCCATGTCATTATTTCTGGTTTCGGTTTAAGGCTGTTTACATGAGGGTAAGACTGGAGACAATATGTGCCGTGAAAATATATATTTTTATTTATATTACATTTGACATAGATCATGGCGCCTAAAAAATTATTTGGCTCCCAAGGGTTTTGTTTTGGTCTGGAGCCCACACTCGCTGGAACCTGGTGCATAACAAACAGTCCTTCATGTAGAGAGCGCTCCTCTGAAAACACTTCATTTAGAATCTGAAACATAGTCACATCTCAACGTCTGATGAGAGTTGACAAAAAAAGTCCCCTCTGTTTCTCTAACCTGCAATCTTTTTTTGTATTGCGAGATTAGGTGGGATCCCCCCAATTAGCATTTTAGGCTACAGCTGAGCATCATTTAGCTTTAATTGAAATGTATCAATAAAAAGCAAATTAATTATGACTAGTCATACCACATTGTGGTATATACCACCCCAGAAGCTGTGAGAATATGTAGCAATCAGCATTTACATTATATTACATTCATGTGGAAGATGCTTTTATCCAAAGTGAGGTTTCAGGAGGTTTCACACTGAGGTTTCAGGAGAGTGTGAGAACCAGAGGAGAGTTCTAAGTGCTAAAATTAAATGAAATTAAATTTTATTTATTCAGCGCTTTTTACAACCAGGTTGTCACAAAGCAGCTTTACATAGTCCAGTTCCGAGCCCCTAGTGAGTAAACCAAAGGCGACAGAGGCGAGAAAACACTCCCTCAGCTGAAGGAAGAAACCTCGGGAGGAACAAAGACTCAAAAGGGGAACCCGTCCTCCTCAGGTCGACCCAGAGACAGGAACAAGAATAGAGAATAAATAACAAGAGAGGGCCTCAGTGAATGAGGTTATAGACAGATAGACCCTCTATGGCTAACAGAGATAGTTTGATTAAGTGTCCAGAGGGTAAATATTGTTGGAAGAGGAACAGAGAGTCTGTAGTCCATAAACATCAGGATTAGGAGGAACAATCTCCGCCTGGGCTTTAAGCAGCGGTGGCCCGAGTGGAGCTGGGATCGATCGAGAGCAGTTTCCCACGGTGATCAGTCCGGCAATGTGCAGCAGTCTCCCCCTCCTTATATCTGTGAGGAGTGCAAGTTAAGACTCTGGCATCTCTAGCTAAAGCAGCCTAGCTAGAAAGGGCAGAACCGAGAGGTATGATGGGTATGAGAGCGCCCCCTGGGGCGCCCCCGTTTGCTTGAATTCTCTGAGCCCACCGCCTCCCAGCTCTATACCTTCCATCTAACAAGAAAAAATTTGCTTCAAAAAGCCTGAACAAGTGTGTTTTCAGCCTGGACTTAAACACTGAGACTGTGTCTGAGTCCCGAATGTTGTTTGGTCTGCATAACAGTGGAAGCTAATTCCATGTTTCCGAATAATCATCTCGAGTGGCAGCATGTACAGAGTGAATAGCAGGGGTCCTAAAACAGAGCCTTGTGGGACACCAAATTTTACTCTGGTGGGTGCTGAGGATTCCCCGTTAACTCTTACAAATTGATAGCGGTCGAGCAGGTATGATCTAAACCAGGATAAAGCGGTTCCAGCAATTCCGACAAGATTTTCTAGTCTATCCAGTAAAATAGCTGGTCAATCGTGTCGAATGTCACACTAAGGTCGAGCAAAACGAGCAGAGAGACAAATCCTTTGTCAGCAGACAGTAAGAGATCATTTACTATCTTTACTAAGGCTGTTTCTGTACTGTGATGAGGCCGGAACCCAGATTGAAATTTTACATATATACGGTTTTTATGTAGTAATGAACAGAACTAGTGGGCCACAACTTTCTCCAAAACCTTACATAGAAATGGAAGGTTAGAGATAGGTCGATAGATTGAGAGCTCACATGGATCAAGGCACTTTTTTTTTGCAACTGAGGTTTAATAACTGCTAATTTAAAAGATTTTGGTAGATAACCGATACTAAGTGAAGCATTTAACTCTGATAGGAGAGGCCTGGTGATTACTGGTAGGACTTCTTTAAACAGGTTTGTAGGAATAGAGTCAAGTGAACAGGTAGAGGATTTTGAAGAGAGAATAACTGCAGAAAGTTCTGTTTGACTCACTGGGGTAAAATATGTCAGTTTTTCAGCAATAGCATCTGTGTCTGCTGGATCAGGTGGCAAATGTGATTAAGTCGAATTTCTAGACTGAAGGTCTTGTCTAATCAATTCTACTTTATTATTAAAGAAGTCAATAAAAATATCACTAGTAAGATTTGCAGGGATCTGTGGTTCTGTACCTCCCTCATTCTTAGTTAGTTTAGAGATTGGGTTGGGTTGAAACCCAGAAACCTTGGGTTGTTTTTATTAGATTCAGTGAGGGGTGATAGAGAGGCAGAGTGTGCCGTGGAAAGTGCATTGTTGTAGTCTCTAAGGCTCTCCTTCCAGGCGGTGTGGAAGTATTCCAAGTTAGTCGACCGCCATTTGCGTTATAGTCTCTGCGCATTTTGCTTTAAAGCACGTGTTTGATCATTAAACCAGGGAGCAGCTTTTTCTATCTGACCTTTTTACATCTTAGAGGTGCGACAAAGTCTAGTGTGGATCAGAGAGAGCTCACAAAGCATTCAGTCAGGTTCTCTAGGTCTGCTGGACAAGATGGAGTGACGGATGGGGTCGATATTTCTGGAAGATTCTCAATAAAACTATGAGCTGTAGTGAATGTAATCACACGACTGTTACAAAAGCGAGGGGACATGTTTACATCATGATTAAGATGAAGATCATATGTAATAAGGTAGTGATCTGAGATTACTGTAGATAAAGGAAGAATAGCCACATTGATGCCAAGAGTCAGGATATGGCCACAACAGTGAGTCGGCCCTGTTGCATGCTGGGTGAAGCCTACTGTATCTAGGATTGAAGTAAATGCAGATTTTGGTGGATCCTGTTCTTTTTCAAAGTGAATATTAAAATCTCCAATAATTATGATTTTATCACAGCAAACTAAATTTGCTAAAAAAACAGCTAAAATCTTGTGTGTATGGCCCCGGTGGCCTGTAGACAGTGATTAGGGAGATAGAGATTTTATTTGTGTCTAAATTAGTTATATGAATGAATACAATTTCAAAGGACGAGAACTTAGACTCAGTTATCTGCTTCAAACATACTTTTATAAATGGCTCCTAAAAGACCAGGCTTACCCTCGAACGTGGACTAATTATCAATAAATCCCACATTGTTTTCTGAGCACCACTTGGAAATCCAGCAATTCAGCACCCAAAGCCTGCTGCAAGCTTCGGGGCCACGCTGTATTGGGATGGGGCCAGAGCATACTACTGCGTCGGACATAGTTTGGGCTAATTGCACACCTCTATAACACTAGCCTTAGTGATCTCTGACTGCTGCAGACGAATGTCATTAACCCCTACATGGAACAATATCCTTTCATACCTATGGCTAGCTAGCAGCTTCAGGTTCCCTGCATTGTCCGGCACTCTGGCACCCGGTATACACCTAACACTACATTTACATTTACATCTACGTCATTTGGCTGACGCTCTTATCCAGAGGGACGTACATCAGTACTTAAGAAGTCCACAACTGTTTCTTACCTGAAAAACAGCTTAAATCCGAGTCAACTATTTAACCAAGATACTGCAGT
>JBBJLR010085873.1:0-10510 GCA_037577145.1 Brachypetersius gabonensis | reverse complement strand
AGGACCAAACTAGAATGACACATAGAACACAGAACTAGAACATAAGTGCGGCACTAGGCCTCATCGCCATAAAGGCGGAACCAGTCTATAAACTTACTAAACAGAGGAACAAACAAACAAACCCAAAACATTCTAGAAACAGAAACAGAAGAAACAAAAGGAAACAGAAAACAAACCCAAAACATTCTAGAAACAGAAACAGAAGAAACAAAAGGAAACAGAAAACCACGGGCACGTGACGAACTGAAAATAGAAAAAAACTGGCACGTGACCGGGAACCCGAGGCGAACTTAGTCCGAACCGTCACACACATGGACATTCAATTACTGTTAAGTGACTGTCACTGTGGATGAGAGCATTAGCTAAATACCATGAATGTGAAAGTGTATCTGTTTTTTTTTTAAACTATTTTAATATTTCCCTTCACTGTCTTCTCTGTCTGCAATACAGGAAGTTCTCCTGTGACAGCTAAGCTGTCCATGGTGTCAGTGGACCAGACTATTGTGACAGACAGTGTACCCAGCTTAACTGATGCTCTTCTTCTGATGTTTGGTACATACTACTGTCTGAACATCAGCTACCCAGTAGCCTTAGCAACAACACTGGAGTTCATGCAGAGGTAACATTTATTTTATGAAAATTAAAATATAGCCATTTGCTCTTAGGTGTCCAAAATGTATGTTTTCAGTTTAAAGTACTTGCTGATCAATAAGATAAAATGTATACTTCAATGTGGAAACTAAGAGGAATATTCCATGACATGTTAACAATTTGATGCTAAATGTTACAATATAAATAAAAGCTCAATACAAATACTCAATTATTTTTTGTAAACTTAAATTATATGATAGATTAATACTTCATTATTTACTTATAGCCAACCAATTTCACTTTATATTTGTGTCAATATTACATTGTGGAATTGTCAAAGTCTAAAAGTACAACAAAATACCAAACATGCATTCATAAGTTTATTGTTTTTTTTTTGTTCCACAACAAATGCTTTTTCAAAATCAACCCAGAAATGGGCTTGAAAATGGAGAAAGGAGTAAAAAGACAAGCTGTCAATTCAAATGTACTGTCTCTTATTTAAAATAAAAAAGAGACAGAATAGCTGACTTTGAGTGGAGGGAGTAGCATGAGTTGCACTCGCAATGCGATCTCTGGACATTGTAAATAACAAAAGGGAATATACTTCTTTTGTTCTGCACAAGGCTTTTGCCAGATTATGTAAGTATGTTCCTGTGCTTGATGTTTTTGAGCTTGTTAATGTGAATATTTTTACGTAAAAATTTATTAATGTCAGTTTTAATGTTTTTGAAAGTTGTTATTAAACATGACATAATTGAATATCTGTAATGTTTCATTAATTTTCCACAATACATGTAATTTTTTAATCAGTATACTACCAATACAACAAAATGCTTTGTATTTTATTGGTAGCTGAGCATTTGCATGTTTATGTACACAAGAAGGATTTTGCCATCTTTTAAAAACTTTATGCTGTCTTTATTTAAGCAAAAAATTACGTAGTTTGTCAGTATATTTTATATTTAAAAGCATTTTATTACCTTCATATTACAATGATGTATCTAAACACTGCTGCATTTTTTGTAATACAGCAGTTATTTACTGTTAATGTACAATCTTTAGTAATTTTGTCATGCAGTTCCGTAAATCCCAAAAACTTTTTAGTATTATTCCAACAAAGATCCGTTTTTTTACTAGCTTAATTCTGAACATTAACAATTTAGCTGTGATACAAAAACAATACTATGTTTAAAATATACTACATTTTTAGGTTAATTTACATTAATTATTTGTATCCACAGTACTGGAAAGAAATGTAATTTTACAGTTTTTTTATGTTATTAACAGTACGATGAATCGCTGTTTTAATAGTTTTTTTCGGCACCCCTGCTGCCAGAATATTTCTGGTTTTTTACGTTATTTTTTTTTACAGTGTGCTGTTAATTTTTTTAAAATTTGGATGCATCAAATAATCTCCCAGGGTCATCTTTCTTTTGAATTATAACATTCTGCTCAGTCTTGTTGGTACATATGTTGTGTGCAAATTCCTTTGCAGATCCCATCTGCAATTTGTATGAAATATCAGCATTTTGATGACATTGGTGACGCATTTGTATTTTTTTAGCCAGATTATTTATTTTTTATGCTTCAACAACAAGACATACACGACAATAAAGCATCTAATTTTTGATGTCTGTCATTACATTAGTTTTAGAACAGAAATTTGACCAGAACTACAACTGCAAAATCATAGAAATCACAATTACTGTCCCCCTTCCCATCTTTTATCATTCTCTCTCTTCCCTCTTATTGTTGCTCTCTTCTCATTTTTTTATTTTCCATTTCCCATTCTCTCTTTATCCATTCTCTTTCTGTCTTCCAGTCTGTCTCTTTATCTCCCTCTCACGTTTTTTCTGTTTTGCCACCCCCCTCCCAGTCTTATCCTTACTCTCCCCTCATTCTTTTTCTTTCTGCCTTTTATTCTTTCTCTTTCTGTCACGTATTTTTGCTGTCTATTCCAGTCCCTCCGACTCATTGTCTATCTGCCTTGTTTTTTCCCCAGCCTGCGTGCGCGATTTTCCTCACCTTGGCTCGATGTCAGTCGCGGTGCAGCAGTGCAGCAGTGCAGGACGCCACATTTCTACTGAGCTCCGCGATTCTCTCGGCATTGTCTACCACCCTACCTTCTGTTTTGGAAAACGCCTACCCGGATCTTTTCTGTCGGCGATGGACGGCTCGAGCAGTCGGTGAGCAGAGAAGGTTTCCTTGTCGCCGTAAAACGCCGGAGACACGAATAGAGGGTAGAAGAGGAGGACTTTGTGCTGACGTGTAGAAGTTGACCATGCCTTGGATTTTCCCTATTCACCCCCGACGAGTGTTCATTTAGAAATCGCCGTCAGACACGCTGGGCTCGCTTCGAGCGGGCGAGCAACATGAGTAGCAGTCAACCGCGGTTAAGGAGACAGATGCCGGACTCCGCACCGTGGCTACTGCTGCCTTTCACACTGCTTCTGGGCTGCTCTTTCGGGATGCCTCACGTTTTACGATTAGGTAGGACAAACAAATTGTTATCGCTATGCTTTGGGGGAATCCAAGCTTGGTTGCATTCCTCCTTTGTCCTGCTTTCCCTTTAGTACGTTCTCCAGCGGAGGGAGTGTGTGCGAACACGTGTGTGGCAAGATTAGATTGATCAGACTGGTCGCCAAATGGCTGGCTCGAACACAGGATTTTCGTTTCATAGCAGGGTAGGCTATTATTTCAGGTTTGGATTTGAACACAAAATCTTACGGGCTCAGCAGCGTGGCCCTACACTATTAAAGATCTATCAAAGACAAGCAGATTAATTACTTCACCCCAGACACATGTGACACAGATCTAATAAGCCCCGCAATATTTCTCTTTTTTATTTCTGCTGTCTTTTTGTCTGTCTGTCTGTCTGCCTGCCTTTCTTTCTCTCTCTCTCTCTGTCTCTCTCTGGTTCTCTCTCGCCACAAGAAGTGATTCAACCGCATACTTGTTAGCACTGTTGCTGAGCGAGGTCTGTATGCCTGAGTACAAGTACGTTCCTCCATTATTTAAATTCTGTTGTGCAAATCTTCTACACTACATCCCAAGAGCTTCGACGTAATCTGTGTCTTATGTGTTACACTACTGCTCTAGTCAATAGAACATGGCATCCTAGTCTGTGTAAGATGGTTACTGTCTGCTGTCATCAAAAGTCAAAACAAAACTGACAAAACGAAAGGCTGAGGAGCTAAAGCGTTCAGTTATCAGCTGTTTAAGCACAACTGACAGCGACAATATAGGCGACTCGAAGGAGAAGCCACCTGCAGGTCCAAATAGGTTAATGCAGATATGTTGAGCAGGGGAATCGTCACACTGGGCTGGACACAAGGCCTCCAAAACCACAAGTGAATAACCATGGCCTACACTCTAAAACACAAAAGTTAAATTGTTCTTTGGCTTGGTTGTTCGTTTTTCCCCCAAAACCTTTCATTGATATACAACACTGACATATTGCAGAGGGTCTCTGAACTTTAAAAAGGGTTGAATAATTTATGGCCCTTTCAGGCACTGTAGACATGATTAACAAATTGTAAAATGTGTTAGGGTTAGGATTTGCATCAAGTAGGATTAGGTATTATATTGAGGATGAGGTCTGCTTGACAATGAGACTTGGTAATTAGCTGATATGACACATGCACATGTAGTGTACACTGTAGCTGGAACACAGGATTGTAGTTTACTCTCTAAAGTGTTCTAGCAAACTCTAAGTATGCAGCTCAGTTTCACAAATTGTCTGCTTTAACACAGCTGACCCAACTTAATTAGCCTAGTGATTTATTCAAACATGTATGTGCAAGGAAGAAAAAAAGGATAATCACAAGTACAAGTAAGCCTTAATAATGTGTGTAATTTGTATCCCTAAGTGTACCAACTCAGTCGTAGATGGCCAGTCAATAAGTTAGTTATCTCAATAAAGACCCTCTTTTGTTTCCCTTCGGGTCGACCAGAGTAGGATGGGTTCCCTATTTGAGTCGTGGTTTCTCCAGAGGTTTCTTCCTTGAGCGTAGTGTGGTTTTCCTCGCCTCTTAAGCACATTTTGGTGTTTTCCTGTTTGGTTAGCATGTTATGTGATTTAAGTGTAAATAATTATTTTTTAAACAATTAACAACCACCCCACTGCTCTGAATATCTCATTTAATCTGTTTTTACTTCCTCCTCTCAGCAAAGTGAGTGAATAGGCCATATCCATAAGGAGAATTTTAGTATGTTGTCAAATCTGCCACTCCTGTAGATTTCCAATCTACATTTGATTCTCAGGTTTATACTAAAATATGCATAATATAGTCCTTACACCTCACACTCACACATCTCATTTACAGAAACAGTTCTATGAATAACTAAATTTATGTTTCTATGGCATCATTGAAATAACCTTTTGTGGAACTTATTTAATGTCATATTATGTAGGAACCTGTGAAAATCCCTTCAGGTTTTAAAATAAATATATAAATATTCAGAAAAAATACAAACAGGCACTTAAAAAGTTGTAGTTTTATGTCTTGCTCTGAGCCTCTCTGCTTTGGCCATAATACTTCTGAGGAATTTGCCTGATTTCAGCACATCAAACAGACAGTTACCGGGGTGAGGCAAGTCTCTGATAACCCTGGTTTCTCTGACCCTGTATGCCCATTCCAATGGATGAGGTGCTGCCTTGCATTTTTGGCTGGGCATGAAAGTGTTCAGTCCATGTCAGATCCTCAAAGATGTGAATGCCCAGGTATGTGAAGCTGCTCATCCATCCCACTGCAGTCATGTTCATGTTGGGAGGGATGTAGGACCACTGCTGTCTCCTACTGAAGTCCACCACCAGCACCTTTTTTGGTGACATTCAGTTGAAGGCAGTACTTCTGTCGCCACAATTTCAGGTACTCCCAGTCCCAGGTATCTCAGCTTGGTTAACAGTCTATGGGTGTCTATTGTATTAAAAGCTGTATATGATGTGTAGCATGTGGAAGATGGCATCCTAACTTGATCTGCTTAGGTAAACTGGAGTATGTCTGTGGAGCTGGGGGATGGATGCAGTGAAAAAATCTTAGACAAGTCTCTGAAGGTTGTTGAACAGACAGGTATTCATTCAGGTGTTGGTGCAGATGTTGAGGTTGCCTGGTGTAAGTGTGACTCCACACACTCCTAATATCCCTTTTGATGCCGCTTTGTAAGTGCTCATATCGCTGGTGGAGAGTCCTGTTTTATGAACAATGGTGTGGATGTTCAATTTCTTGGCCGTTGTTTCCAGTGTTTACATACTGGTACTTAAAATGACTCCTAAACTGTTAAAGGATCATGACCTTTTGTGATGGTTCTTTATACTGTTTAAAATTTCTTCACATTCAAAAATATTGTTAAAAAACTGCTTTTCCAAAGAACAAAATGGTTCTTCAGTTGGCATCCCTTACAGAACACTTTTAGGTAATTTTGGCACCGTTTAAAAAAAATGCTAATTGCACTTCCAGTATGTTCTATTAGCTGGTGCCACAATATGAATTATCAACTGCAGGATTGCTGATTCTTGTGTATTCCTGGTGTCTGCTGAGAATGAGGAGTTCTGCAAAATGTCTTAGTGGCAATTCAGGATAGCCAGGAGTTTTCCCAGTAGACTGATAGGTTTCAGACAGTACTGATTATTAAACGTAATTGTACAAGCAACTCCAGCAGTTTGCTTGAAGGTTTCTTTCTCTTTTTCTTTAGAAATCATACTGCATATCTCATTCAGAAAAATAAAATGATGTAATAAAAAAGTAAAAGGTCTAACAGCAAAGTTGCCAGTAGAGATCAAATTACTTCTATAAACACAATTACAGTCAGCATCCTTATTTTTTCTTACCCAGTCTTTGTGTTTGGTCATGGCAAGTTTGGTAATGACATAATTCCCACTCACTTATTAAACTCCTTAAATCACACAGTGATTTTTGTTATAAAAATATATGAAGAAATATGTGATATTTCTCCAAATAAACATAAACAATTCATGTGATCATCAGTCATAACCTGCTACACGAATAAACAGCTTTGTATATTTGTTATTGATTAATGTACATGCATGTAAAACAAATAGCAAAATGAAATTACCTTATTATTGTTTGATTAGTTTAATAGCAATTTTCAGCATGTACTATATAGCACCAGTTATCCAAAAGGTTATAGTACATTTTCATTTTTTACAGTACATTGAATAGGGGTGTCACAAGGTTACTTCATTAATTAAAATGTATCTTCTTAAAGAATTGGCAGTGATTAGTTGGCAGTTTGCATGATTCTAATGCGCATATAAATTCTCCTGCTGCTGTCTTACACAACTTTAAAATGGTTCTTTAAGTTGTCTTTCAGAAAGTCGATGATTCTACAAAGAGGTGTGGTCAAGGAGACATCTAAATAGTTCTTTACATGCTTAAATGGTTATTCTCTATGATGGAAAACTTGCTGTATGTACAGTAACCTCACACTTTTCGCGGGGGTCACGTTCCATGAGCACACGTGTATAGTGAAAAAACGTGTAAAAATGCCTAATTTTTATAGTATAAACCCTGAATATGCCCCAAATATGCTCCCAAAACACTTTAATTTAATTTTAAACTCAGTTTAATACATTACCCTTAACGGAAATATAAAGGTATATAAAGGTATATAAAGGTAAACCCATATTCCTACAGTTTACATTGAACTTTTGCAGTGCTTCAATGTAAATACTGATGTTATCCCTGTATAGACTGTATTGTAATTACATGAGTGTTTTCTTTGGCTTGCGCTGCCACTTTCTTTGGTATAAGTAGGTAATTACAGTAATAATTTAATGTAATTTTTTAGTAATATACAGTAAAATGTATGGTTTATCACCAATAATTTACTGTTCATTGAGCTGCGCGTCTTTTTCAGGGGCTTCAGGAGGAGTCGTATTGTAGGGACCCACAGGTTAAAGCAGACACTGGACAACAGCCTTTTTAAATTTAATTTACAGTAATGAAAATAATGGGCTTTAAGAAGGACAAAACGAAAAACAAGAGACGCTTCACTGGGGAAATTATGGACCATCGCAAGACACACTTTCTTTGTGTTCTTTGGACAGTACAAAACATTTATACAGTTATATTTTATATAGAAATGTAGCTGAATTTACAATAATATTTACGTTAAAAATTAGTAAATAAATTTTTTCCTTAATTCAGCACAAAAATGCGGAAAAAAACATATTGCCATGAGAAAAGCAAAAAAATGTGGAGAATATTTGCAGTTTCTGCATTATTGTGGGGATTTCCACAAACAATTATCAGTTAGGTTGTCAGAAAAAATGTGCATTAGACTGATTCCAATCCGTGTAAAGCAGAGGGTTGCTGAATATTTTTTGTTGAAAATTTTAGCCAAATCACTGTTTCTAATCACAATATGTTGATGTAGTATGTATTGCACTTTGGTTACAGGATCAGGGCCAGCTGTGGAGAGGAAATAACACTAAATGGATAGCAAATTAGTTCAGTTTCTGGTGTTAGTTGAAAACAAGATTACAGTTATCATCATGGACCACTTGTGTTGAAAGCAATAAGAAGAATACAGTGCTTGTTGTTTTAACCAGCAGGAGCTAGAAAAGCACTTCTTGTGCTGAGTCTATGTGAAATTAAAATACAGTAATTTTCGCAACAGTTATGTTCCAAGTGAAAAACTGCATTGTTGTGTTTTGGTCAAAAAAATGTAAACCCTAAGTATGCACCCAAATATGCTCCAAGAACCCTTTAATTTCATTTTAAACTCAGTTTAATGCATTACACTTAAAGAAACTGTAAAGATAAATACATAATCAGAACATTTTATTGCTTAAAAAATCCATTAGCATTAGCAGTTAGTATTAACGGTTAGCATTAACAGTTAGCATTACCAACGTGCACTGAGCCAAAATCAAGACTTGTACACAAAAGAAACGTTGAGATAACTCCTTCTACCCACATGTTTAGACAGAGCACAGCTTACTAATTGTCACGGTATGCATGGGGACCGTGGCGTGAAAGGAGAGGGAACCAGAACGAACAGACATGGTAAAGGGAAACAGGGTTTATTTATAAACAGGAAAAAACAAAACCACAGCACATACCTGGGGGTGTGAGCTTTAATGTCGCCATGTCTAACCAGACACAGCGCAGAGGCTAAATACAGGGGGAGACAGAGAACTAAACCAATCACAAACACACAGACCACATTAACAGAAACTAATAACAGGTGGCACGAGGGACCAGACAAGACAACACGTGACCCAACACCCAGACAGAACACAGGGGACCCCTAGTGGGTCTACAGAGTAACAACAAGACAGAAGACAGAGCAGAAGGGAATTCAGGGCAGGAGGGAAATCAGAAGGGGACCGAGAGCCAGAAGGGAATTCAGAAGGGGACAGAGAGCCAGGAGGGAATTCAGAAGGGGACCGAGAGCCAGGAGGAAACAGGAAGGAACCAGGAGACACGGAGGGACACGGAGGGAATCAGGGGACATTAGGAGGGAACAGGAAGGAACCAGGGGACCAAGGAGGGAACAGGAAGGAACCAGGGGACCGAGGAGGGACCGAGGAGGGAACCAGGGGACCGAGGAGGGACCGAGGAGGGAACCGGGGGACCAAGGAGGGACCGAGGAGAGAACCAGGGGACCGAGGAGGGAACTAGGGGACCGAGGAGGGAACTAGGGGACCGAGGAGGAAACTAGGGGACCAAGGAGGGACCGAGGAGGGAACTAGGGGACCGAGGAGGGACCGAGGAGGGAACTAGGGGACCGAGGAGGGCACAGAGCACAAGAACAAGACAGACCACCAGAACACAGGACTATTACATAAACCAAAACTGGGTTACACATAGAACACAGAACCAGAACATAAATGCGGCCCTAGGCCTCATCGCCATAAAGGCGGAACCAAACACAACCATATCCAAAATATTCTAGAAAGAAACAGAAACAGAAAAGAAACAAAAGGAAACAGAAAACCCCGGACACGTGATGAACACAAAATCGAAAAAACCAGCACGTAACCGGGAACCAGGGCCTAAATCAGAGCCCGTTACACTAATACTAAATGAACTGAGATAACTGTTGACAATTGGGGGCGCTCATGTTGAAAACACTAAAATACGAAGACAAGACACGGAGCGGAGTAATTTTCTGTGTATCACCACCACTGCTGGACTGGTTGCGGTAATACTGTTTGGTTTTCAGAAAAAAATCTGCGTTAGACTGAATCCGCCAGTAAAACTGAGGGGTAACTGTTTTTAACAAGTAAGATAAAGTTTTTAATAGATGCCATTGGTGTGCAAATGCAGAGGATGTCAGTTGAGTAGTGCGCTGTTCAGTTAGGGCCAAAGAGAGATTCACAACACTAAATTGTATGAAAAATTGTATGTAAAATTGTACACCACTAGCAGTGCATTGAGCTGTGTAGTAAAGTATGAAAGTTTCGCTCTGCTCCCCGGCTTTGGAATTCATTACAACCTGATCTCAGAAACATAACTTCCCTCTAGCTTTTTAAATCCAAACTCAAAACCCATCTTTTTAAGTTTGCATATTTCCATGCTTTAAATATTGAGCATTGTCCAATTTTACTGTGTTTTTAATGCTTGTTGATTTTCTGTTTATCTACTTGCACTTTTTTTATGGTGTCCTTAGGTGCTAAAAAGGTGTCTATAAATAAAATGTTTTATTATTATTTTTATTCTTCTTATTATTATTATATTTATTTTATTTTTTTATTATTCACCCAAATAAAATCTATTCACAAAAAACGTCCATACAGAATAAGTGGCAACATTATCTTTCCAGCAACCAACAAATTTGTGTTTCATAACGTAGGATCGTGAAAATACACACACACATCTGTTTTTCTGCAAAGCTGGAATTCCACAGACCTCTGTGTTTGGGGGGTTGCTTATTTCATCCCTGAGACAAG
>JBBJLR010085862.1:0-10511 GCA_037577145.1 Brachypetersius gabonensis | reverse complement strand
GTTTTTTCTCTTTTTTCCTTTGACTCTCACCCCCCCCCCCCCCCCTTCTTTCCCACTCACTCACTCCCTCTCTCTCCTTCTCTCTCTCCTTCTCTCTCTCTGACACGCCTCTCTGAGCTGCTGTAAGGGACAAAGTAAGGGACATGTTTATAATGTGTAGACTAATGGGACAGCTTTTTAAACTGCACCACAATTTAACCAGCTTAACATTTTAACGAGTCACTTTAACGGTGTGTTTTTTTCACAAGACAACCGATGTGTGTGAATGTGTTTCCAGGAGAATCTGATAAAAAGATTTTCGAGTCTGATGTTCATGGCAACGTTTGTAAGTTGCCCCTGTGATCAGAAGGCCATGGGTTAAATACATATAGTTCGTATGAACAATTCTTTCTCTAGAATGAAGCCTTTCACACCAAAACCCATTCTGAATGAGCATCTAAAGCATTTTATCATGCAGAGATGTGTCACTTCCCTTCCTTTTGAAGCCTTTTTAGCTTTTTGCCATTCATTTGCAATGGCTGATAGTCTGAGCCCACTTTCTTTACCTCTAATTTAATTACGCATACGTTAACAAATCCAGCATTAATGTTAGCCAGCCAGTTCGGTCAACTGGTTATAAGGGAATACGCTTTGTTTGCTTTCTTGTCATGGCTTAGGAGATGACATATTACAAGCTGTTTGCCATCAGAACCTAAAGGCCTATAATTAATAGGGCAGAGTTTGTGAGAATTTTGTGGTAATTTATCATACTTTGCAATTATCCAGTTGTCTTGAGAGAAATCATACGATCCGAAAACTGCTACTATAGTATTCTCACGCGTGAGTTAGCCACCAAAAGCATACAATAACAAAACACTCTCCTGGCTACTGCTGCTCTGCTGGCAAGCCTTCAGCTGTTTTCAATGGTGAGGGAAATTTATGACACTAAATCTAATGAGTTAACAAGGAGTGTTTCGTTGGTTGGCCAGATTTTGAAAACAGTTTTGCCACATATCTTGAATGCTGGACAGGTTTAAGAGGCGATGTGGTCTACCTCAATATTTAATCCAGATTCAACAACTTTCCTCTTGTCTTCTGTTTAGAAAATATGAATCGTTTACCCTCCCTGTGTTTGTAGTAGATTGCTCTGTGCTGATTGATGGTGGGACAATCTGTATTTTCAGTGCCCTGCATGATGTAGTGTGAAATCAAGTCAAATCACTCAGACCTATTTTCTAACCAGCACCAAGGACAGAGGTATTGCAATCCCTGATGGTTACACCAACAGGGACTTTAATCCATAGACTTTAATATGGAGTTTAATATGCCCCTCCTTTCCATCTATAACAGCATCCACTCTTCTTGGAAGACTTTCCACAAGATTTTGGAGTTTCTGTAGAAATTGGTGTCCTTTCTGTAGAGGATTTATGAGGTCAGGCACTGATGTTGGACACAATCTCCGTTCAAGTTCATCCCAAAGCTGCTGGATGGGGTTGAGGTCAGGACTCTGTGTGGACCAGTCAAGTTATTTCACACTGCAGGTCTTTATGGAGCTCGCTTTGTGCTCTGGGACACAGTCATGCTGGAATAGAAAAGATTCTTCTCCAAACCAGGTCCACATATGTCTTGGTCTGAAGCATTAAGAGTGACCTTCACTGGAAGTAAGGGGCCAAACCCTGGAAAACAGGTGTGTCCCAATACTTTTGTCTATATAGTGTACACGTACAGTAATGTGCAAATGTCCTAGGCACCTGATATTTTGCCCAAAAGTTGTATGCGATGGATTAACTGTAAAATTGGTTGTATACTAATTTAAAAGCTAATGCAGATAACATGAAAACAGTACACTATGAAATTAAACCCCTTCATGATACTCCTTAAAATTACTTTATTTTTGACCTTAATTTCCAGGAAATGTGTGAATTACTGAATGTTCCCCTTTTTTAAAATGTACTCTTTAAATACTAGAACCTCTTGAATTAATGCTTTATGCTTAAGGTGAAAGGGTTTCACACTTGTGCCTTAAATCCACCTTTAAGGTCAAATAAAGGGACCAGTTCACAAATTAATGGGCACTTAATTCAAATTAAGGGTGTTGGTGAATTTTTAGGGGTAAATTAAGGTAGAGTGAAGCCCATTTTAAGTAGATTGTATTTTGTAGTGAGTAAACAGGGGTTTTATGTATAGCAAAGTGTTAGCTTAACCATTTCCCGATTTTTTTTTCCATATAGAGGGGCAGTATTACTTGTTGCTTTCATCAAAAACCTGGGTTGGCTCTTTTTACTTCATTTCATTAAATTAGGTGTGTTGGTAATAGAATACTAAAAATCCAAACTGGAGCCATAGAGCAGAAATTTGGAAACAAACCTGTCTAACTGGCAAAAAAAATATCAACTACTTTTTTAGTAAAAACAAATCATGATACTTTTCACTGCTTTGTTTGTTTGCACTTATTCTAATGTTCACTTGTGCTGGTGAAAAGTCACCCATGGCTTTAAACAATTTATATAGATGCATAAGACCTCTGTACAGCACTGTATAACAATGGGTCCTGACCACTGATAGAGTTACAGATTTCTTTGAACCGCTAGCTATCTGTTAGTTTTGTCAAAAATGGAGCTCTTGTTAAAGGGCCAGTGCCCCTTTTAACCCATTTGGCACCAATCCTGGGTTTTTAGGGCGTTTGTGAAATAAGACAAAGAAAATAGCTTTCATTTCCAAATAAGAATCCTAGCCTGTGCTTATTAAGAGAAAACCCAAAAAGGAAAATATAAGAATTGCTGCATCTGAGATAGCAGCTACCCTCTATCCTGTCCTCGTCCAGGCCCTGCAAGAGGTAGATGTGTAGTTAGGGCACATGCTTGCCGGCGTAGTGGCGATGGTGGAATGAAGGTTTTCCTACTTTCCCATAGCGCAGGCCACAGCTTTATCACAGCAGAGGGAGAGGGAGGCTCTGAAACTCCACCCAAAATCCAGCAGCCAGCAGGCCAGGGTTGGAGAGGCTGTAAAAATGAGGAAATCGTCTCCTCTTAAGTATTCTCTCTTTTCCATCTCGGGCTCATATAAATGAGACGTCTGCGGTGGGAGCAGTATTTCAGCCCCGTCCGGGCCTTGAGGAAGCTTTAAGAGTCTTTAGAGTTAATAAGTGTTCTGCTCTTCTGCTTGTTTTTGCTTGTTTTCATCAGTACTGCATGTCTTTATTGAGCTTTGCTTTGTCTTCCATTCACCCCGCATTTTGTTTTCTTTGTGATATCTTAGTTGTTCAGCCTCTCTAGTTAAAGACCCATGTTATTTATTAAGGATACGGTGAAACTGTATGACTTATTTAAGGAGCTCATGAACTCAAATGTAGTTGATCTTCACTAAATAAGAGCGGGTCAAGACCATTCAGTGTTTTAAAGGTCATTTGAAGTCATTTGTGTTATATATGTGAACCAATGGGTCGCCAAGAGTACCTACATTTTGATGGTACTGTAGTTTTAGGTTAATTAAAAATTTATCTCCAACTACATTTGTTGGTTTGCTGCTTGTTGATTTATCAATTTTCTGTGAAAACCGTTTAGATCAGTCTGCTGAAGGCGGGGAAGGTATTGATTCACTTGTGCGTAAACGAGAAGGTTTTGATCACAAATTCTATTATGGAACAGAGTCGTTGTTTCAGATCTATAGCTTAGATTTTTCAGAGGGCCTTGGAGCCGAGAGTTCTTTGTTTGTCAAAGATTGTAGTTCAAATTAGTTAATGGGGGGATTTGGTCACGGGTCGCCACGTCTCCATGATAGTTCGGATAGATGATTATGATTAGATCCAGGACTAATGGCCAATTTTAATTATAACTGTTTTTGAGATTCGGAGCTACTCATAAACCATTCGCCAAGCCTACAGACATCCCTCATATCAACATACAGTGCACAAGCATCTGGCCCTGTTTGCACTAAACTAAAAGTAAATATAGTTCAAAGAGTCAAAAAGATATAATCAAGATGATATTTTAATCATTTTTAACACACTCACGCTTGAAAATCACTTTAATTTTTATATTGTTTCACTTGCAAATGTAGAGCCATGCTCTCAGCCAGACCATGGTTTCCTCATTATCTATTTGCTCAGGAGCAGAGACATCTGATTGTCCTCCTCCCCAGAAGGGCTGGCCAGAGTCTGAGACACATCAGTCAGTGAAAGTGAGTTACCTGCTAGCATAGCAGTTTAGCTCCTGTGCAGAAAGAGCAGGACATGAGGATTCAGGACACAGCGCAGTGCCAGGCCAGAGCACGGAAGTGATTAGTAAAGCAGCCGAAGAGTAGGAGGAGGACGGCTGCTAACTCAATCAATCTTGACCTGAACGTTTATAATTACTAATGTAGCCGGTCCTTACTCCTCATTAGACAAGCTGAAGGGTCCGTGCCGGACAAAGACATCCGAGTGATGGAGGACAGGAGCATCTCGGAGCTCCGTACAAGTGGAAAAATCTCTTCACTGTAGAATTGATGGACTGTTCGAGGGTATTGACCTCTAAAAGAAATGGCCTCTTAAAGAAACACCCAAAAGAAGAAGTATCGTTTAACACTCCTGACTCCTCCCATACATTTTGTTTCATTATTTCTCAGTCGTGTCACATTGAATTGTCTGAGAAACTCTGCTGAAAAGTGTGAATTCTAAACTTTTGATCTGTTTTTGTAAGATATCACTTGCCTTAAATTCAGTGGACTACATTCTGGCAGTTTTGTAACAAGCTGAAAAAGACCCAAACCCGTCGACGCAAAATGTGAATCAAATCCAAGTAAAATATTTATAAAAACTAACCATGGACTTTATACATTCACATTTGAAACAGTGATAATGTATGGGACTTCTGGGTTAGTTTACATACTTAATGCCTGGTTTCATTCTTATAAAAGCAAGCGCATTTTCTATGAATCCATAAATATATGGAGTAGTCGTGGTCAGAGGAGATCAGTTTTCTTTATTAAGGTGTGGCTCACCCATGATCTTATCACTCTGAAATGATATCCACCCATAACATTGCTCTCAATGACAAAGCATTATTAATGTATGTATTTTTATATGTGTTAGTGGTTTTAAAGTGCCTAGAAGAAAGAGAGCAAATGGGGGTGTGTCTAATGACATTCCCATTACAACTGGGCACAATAAAAACTAATGGATCGGACAGCATAAATATCTCTTTCCTTCATACGTCTTGGAAATAATGGTTTCTTGTGGAATGAGACTGGTTGCATATGCATTATTTCATTAGTGGCAAAAAAAGTCCTTTTATATGATTTAAACCAGGCATGAAGTATGTAAAAAACAATGAATACATCAATTATCATCAACTATTGGGCTGTATTCACGCAACTATTCAAAAATGTTAATATATAATAATATAGAATATATTTTTTAATATATATTTTTATATTATATAATAATATAAAAATATATAATGCCATAGTTAAGTATGCCATTATTTTAATTGCTTTTGTATTGACAGGTTTGGATCTTTTTTAGTTTGCTGTAAAGCTACGAAAATGTGGTAAAATTAATATAAAAAGACTTTTCCGTGGAATTTCTCTGCTCATTCTGTGAGGTACAAATGACAGAACAATAATGAAACAAGATATTTACATTTACGGCATTTATCAGACACTTTTATCCAAAGCGACTTCTATTCCCTAGCTACAGGGGACAGTCTCCCTGGAGCAACTTGGGGTTAAGGGTCTTCCTCAGGGACCCAGTGGTGGTATGCTGAAAGTAAGATTCGAACCCATGACCTCATGGTCCGGAGGCAAGTACCTACCCACTGAGCTACCTCCACCCCATACAAGAAGGGTAAGGAGTTGTAAAAGGTCTTGATTGTACTACCTTTGAGCAGTTTGCCTTAACATTTCTTTTAGCAGTCACTTTATATTAAGTGGCTATAATAACTGTGTATTAACATGTTCACGATGCATTCAATAAGATGCATTCACTGCCACTGCTAAATCACAGCAATATAGCTTATATACTTACAAATGTTTCAGTTTTTGCTCATGCAAATACATGGACACTTGTGTAATTCCATGAAAAATGTATAATTGCATATGCTAAACTACTGTAATCCAGCTGTAAAACTGAATATATCACTAGCCGTTGTATTTTATTATTACATAAATTGTTAAAATGTGACTAGATTGTTCTTAGGAACACCAACTAGAGCTCAGAAATAGGTTTAAAACAACTGGTATAAATATTCACAGTTTTAAATACCTCAAGAGACTGACCTCTCGACCTTATTTAATAGGTGTTGAATATACATGTACACTGCTTTTACACCCTGCACTGTATATCCATCCACAGTTAACAGACTGAAGTATCGGCTCCTTTCTGGGAGAATTACCTTTGTCGGTGAATAAGAAAGTTGTGGATTAGTGTCAGTGTCAAGCCTAAGGCTGAAATGACAGCACACAACTCTACCCAGCGCTCCCAAGCCCCCCCCCCCACCCCCGCCCCGCTCGCTCTCCCTCCTCTGTGTTTCCATCCTCCATCTCTCTCTCTCATCAATATTTGATTTCCCAATTAGCCTAGCTGCATAATTTACCCGCACCATGACCGCCTCCATTTAGAAACCTGCTCTGCTTCATCCACTGTTTCCTTGTTTCCAAAGCTGTACAACCAACCATGCAGAACACACTTCACACACATGCATATACCCACTAACACACCCACAGCACAATGGTCCATTGACAGCAGAAGGATAAAGACAAATAGATATACTCAAGGTGCTCCAGCAAATCTAACTTGAACCAAAACATCAACATTGGTCTTGTCATTTTTGTAAGAAAAGCCCTAGTTTTGGTTTTCAAACATTCTCATGGAAAACATAATTTTTTTTTTATCCTTAGGACATAGAAGTGAGTGATATGGTGTCCCACAGGGCTCTGTTTTAGGACCTTTTCTGTTTTTCCTTTATTTACTTCCCCTACACATAATTGTTTTCATAATGTTGGCATTCACTTTGACGACAATGTTACACACTTACAAATATTATCTCATCCAGCTTTAGTTGTACAAATACACAAAATAGAAAATTGCGTAATATTTCTTATATAATATATATTTCTTATATTCTGTAAATATAAGAAATATCTCTAAGACGCATTATCACTTGAGAAATATTCCAATTAAGACACGTGTGAACCTAATGAGAAGTAGAAATCTAGCAGTGTTTATTCAGTAATCTGATCTGATTTGCCTCTCAAAATATCTTCAAAGGATTGGCAAAGAGTTTACAATGCTTAAAGCATGGAATAAAACTGAACAAAAAACACTAGCAATAGACTGGAAGTGATTAATATGGGCAGTGGAACAATATGGGTTATATCCGCAAACCCATGCAATTCATTATAAGCCTTTGGTCGGCTGTACATATCTGGACCAAAATGAGACATAAACACTAACAGTCACTAGCAGAGAGTTACGATTCATTTTTGTTTTTCCCCATGAGTTTGCCATATTCGTTAGGCTAAATGACATTCAGTAACACCTAAATATTTAAATGATGAAATCAGTTCATGCTTGATTAGACTACTACAGTAATGTGTTGCTGACTGCTTGTCCTACTGGTTTAGAATGTGGCAGTCAGGAAAATAAAGTTTAGGCATATTAATCCAGTCTTATACAGCTTGCACTGGCTTCTTGTTGAGTTCCACATTCTCTACAAGATCTTGCTTATGACATTTAAAGCCCATAATGGCTCTGGAATGACTTGAAGCGTTATAGCCCATCCAGACCAATTTGCTAAGCCTCACCACAAACCTCTAGAATCACTTGCAGCTCTGCTGGTGAAAGGCCTTTCTCTTACTCTGTTCCCATATTATGAAATAGCTTTCCAGAGAATATCTGGAAAAGTAGGTGTTTTAAAATCCAGATTAAAAACACATGACTAGAGTATTGGGGCTCATTACTATTTCGTCATCACCAAGTTCACACACATAGCAAAAAGGTTTATCAAGTGCCGGTAGGATCTGTATTGTGCAGCTGTACAAATCATGATAGATGAACCTTCTCCTTTGAAACTGTCCCACCATGGGCTCAGTCTTGTCTGAAGCATCTCTAAGGCTATATTTAGCACCGAGCGCTGCCATCACATCCATCGCTGCTCCCTGTTTCAGCACAGGAAGCTGATAATCCTTCCTTTGTTCTGAGAGATGGGCCTATGGGAGAATACTGTGCAGTGTCACGGCGATTTATGCTCCCCTTTAAAATCTCCCCATCCCATCACTTCCTGCTTCCTTTCGCTGTTTACCGGACACCCGGGCGGGCCGTACAAGCCGAACTGCGGGCCATTTATTTCCCTCTGATTATCATCGTAATTGATGTCCACCAAGGGAGCCTCCGAGACGACCATAATGTCATTACACAAACAATTTAGAGAAGTTTTATTAGCGTAAACAGGAGCTTGAGACCACGTCGCCAAGCACCATTCCCACACAAGCAGAGGTAGGGCTGTTCAGGCTCAGAGCTATTTTTATATTACTGTTTGCATTCGCAAAATTATTTGTGTATAGGTTTGGATGGAAACCAAAGTGGGTGTGGCTTAACTCTGGAGTGGTCGCATATCTACCATTCCTTGACAAATTAGGCCAACTTTTAGTCTGTCGATATGACTTCAATTACAGAAAAGGTATTTCTATCTCGTGAGATCATGTATAGTAGACTATGTTTCACTTCTGCCTCTATTTTCATCACTTTTCCTCTAAGTTAGATGTTATTCTAGCACTGTTTATTTAGTAGGCTGATCTGATTTGCCTCTCAAAATATCTGCAAACAAGTGGCAAGGGGTTTAAAATGTAAAAAGCTAAAAGCAGAGTAAAATAAAACATCAGCAATGGAATGGAACAGATAAATATGTGGAACAATATACTATATCTGAAGCCCTTTAAATTTATTATGACGCTTTGGACAGCTGTAAATATCTGGACTAAAATGAGACATAAACACTCTAACAGCAAGTAGCACAGAGTTCTTATTAGTTTTGAATGAATTTCATTTCTCTCCATCAGTTAGCTATACTCATTAGGCTAAATGATATTCAGTTACACCCATATATATATATATATTCAAATAAAAAATATTTGTTAATTTAATGAACACAATCAAGGTCAGTTCAGCCATTTTTCATTGCACAGTAACATAAAATGTGGCCACATTACTATTTACGCTACACATTATTTATCTGTGTTTGAATTCACATGTGAAAGCAACTCAATGGAAACACAGAACTTTTTAACACAAAAAAATACTGTTTAAGATGTTTGTAAGGCCTGTATGCTGTATAGATGCTGAACCGATGCTTATGCATTAACTAATACGTGATTATCAAGAATCAACATTTTATTCTAAATTAGAGCTGTTTAAGAAATAATACGTATTTTTTTCAGTTGGTCTGTGTTAATACTAATACTAATATACTACTACTACTACTACTACTAATAATAATAATAATAATAATAATGATGATGATAAACTGACATTATAGTACATAACTCTCAGTGGATTTGAGAACAAAATCACACTTATCTAAAGTTATTAAAATGAACATAAATGATTCCAAATAGTTAATAGTATATATTTACATCTGTATTAATACAGTTCCTTTATTCTTTAAAATTATGCTTCAATGAATAATATTTTTTGGAAATTAGGAGAAATATTGTCAGCTGTTCTAAGGCAAAGCTGTTCAGTTCAATACTTGCACCTATAAAAGACAGCTGAACATTTTTGCAGTGGATATTTTTTTCCAGAGCCTAGAGCAACAGCTCTGCGCGCCTGGCCTTGTGTGGTCCAGCAGGCCTCGCCCGGAGGTCATTAATTACCTGAACTATTGCAGGCAGATAAGGAGGGGTGGAGAGGAATTGGATTATTCGTCTCTTCATCCGTCTCACTCGTCCTTATTTGTCTCCAGCAGCGAAATCTGTGTCATCCAGGAGAGGCGGGTGGGAGGGGGATGTGCTCGCTCTCTCAAAATCTCTCTCAAAACAAAACACGTACACAGTGCTGTTTAGGAGGAGGGCAATATTCAAAAAGGCCTGTAACACTGTTAGCACTGAGAGATCGCTTTTGCTGGAGAAATTAATGAAAAAAGGTTGGCGGGTCAGGCTTATTTCTCCTCAGCTGATTCAAGAGTGGAAACATTTGTTTTCGGGAGGTGGACGGGAATTGAAATTCAATTATGGTGCAATTATCTTTGGAATTTTTGGAAATCTAATTTGCTAATCAGATTTTGATTGCATGGTTCTGCAACGGATAACACATTTCAAATAAAGATGATACGCACAGCTTAACCTCGTGATTACTGGACAGGTGTTGCAGTTCTGCTCAAAACATCTGGAATAATAAAGATATTATTAGTGGTGGGTCGTTATCGCCATCTAAACTACGCAAGCTATGATGACTTTCAACTTGATATTTTAGCGCCCAGACTTAGCCCCCAGGGCTGTAGGAAGGAATTAGCGTGTATAGAGGGCTGAAAACTTTTCACCAAACCTTTCCTTTCACT
>JBBJLR010085851.1:0-10511 GCA_037577145.1 Brachypetersius gabonensis | reverse complement strand
AAACAATTTTAAATTTTAAAATGCCAATTGGAAAATTTCTAAAACAAAAATAAAAACAAGTACAAGTAAAGTAAAAATACGTGTAAAACAAGTAAAATTAAAAAAAATTAAAACACCAATCAAAAAATTTCTTAAACACAAATCTAAAATAAAAAGTAAAACAGCTCAACCAAGGGACAACAGAGGTTAATTATAAATTTGAGGGGTTTTGTTAAGTAATACATGAATGTTTGTATTACTTTCAAACCCCTAGAAATGTAGGAACTGTGAGTGAAAACTATCGTAATTTCCAGTCCCTTCACGAATCGGGGTGTAAATACTTTCACTGCACTTGACCTTCACAGTTTGAGCTCATATTCATTATTTCATTTGTCTCTCTATGCTGCAGTATTCAGCATAAATAACTTTAATGTGAATTTATGGACCTGACTGTACGACACCACCACTGCAAACCCAGAACAGGGCAGACGAGAATTAAATTTAGTATTGAATAGTATTTCTATATCTCTGCTTGAGACACAGTGTGTCCTGTAGAATATTATATACTACAGAAATTAGGTTCTGAAGGTTTATACCAGAACCTGCGTTGCACAGTCACAAAACACATGGGAGCATTTTAACAACGCCTTGAAAACGTTGCATGGTCCTTACGGTCCTACGTAGAAGAAAACGGGTTATTTTAACCAATCTAAAAGGTATTGGGGAAATTTTCTACATTCATGTACAGTGATGTTTTTAACGTTCACCATCATGTTCAAAATGAGGTGGAACCGAGTTTTACTGTCTGGCTGTTGATGTCTGACTGGCATTTATGTTTTGTCACATTTATGTTTTGCAGTGTAAGAACACAATAAACTTGCCATTGTTGGATCTTTTTGTCATTCTGTTCTTATCTTGTAGTTTAGCAGTAGTTGGTTATCAGTGGTGTCTCTTATTGTCATTTTTATACTTTCTGCTAAGAAATTCATTCTATCATACCACAGCCATCCAACCGATCAATCAATTGTTCTTAAACAGGACAGTTTGTCGTACGTTTCCGTGTTCGAGCAACGAAATTGCTTCGAATGTCAAGAGTGACAGTTAAAGGGTTAAACGTGGCAAGCTCTGCTCTGGTCACTGTAATGTGTATCCAGCCCATGTTGGTAAATTTAACTGAATGTCAATTTTAGATATCACATGAAAAGGGCTCGTGGAATAAGCAAACTGCCGAAAGTGGGACGAGAGAGAAAAATGGAGCCGAAGACGGAAAATCAGAGAGCGTATCGGAAAAAGAAGGAACAGCTTCCCGAAATCGCGCAGGGGGACAAAGACCAAAGCCTGCCAGCACGTAAGCAGAGGAGCGCCGATCAGAATGCTCTTATTTCAGCTACTGAGTGTAAAATGTAGGTTTTGTTGCTGCTGGTGTTGACGATGTCTCCTTTCCTGTGATCCAGACTTCCAGACCAGCCCAGGCAAGATGAAGATGGAGGTCAGTGGGCAGGAATCCTTGGAAATTTACCAAAGTCAGCATCAGGCTCTCGGCCTGGTGGGGGCCAACGTGTGTGTGGTGTGCGGGAGGACTTTCGGCTCGCGGGGGCTGCTGAAGATCCACCTGAGGGTTCATTCCGGCGAGAAACCGTACCACTGCAAGTTCTGCGAAAAGAACTTCAGACAGTCGAGTCACCTTAGCGTTCACATTCGGATCCACACCGGAGAAAAGCCTTACAGCTGCCCCACCTGCGGGAAGAGGTTCAGCGACAGAAGCGCCTGCAACAGACACGTCAGGGCTCATCTCGAAAACGTAGGCCACCCCTAGAGGGTTGGATCAGGCCCTTTGCTTGTGCGCCCATATAAAATAAAGGGTCCTCAGTGGCTCTTGGCTTGGGTGTAGAGTTCTAGGAAAAGCACTTGTACAGAACCTTTATGTGAAGTAGAGTTTTTTAAATTTCAAACTGTTCTTGCGCTCAGAAACGGTTCTTTAAGAAACCGGTTTGTTCTCTCTGTAAGAGTGTAATCCACTTGTGTTCCATTCTAGTGATACATTAAAACCGAACCTACAATTTTTTCAGTGTATTGTCTAGAGTATGGCTACAGAATCCAGAGTCTTCAATGGCAGACAACAGTTGGACAGTTGGAAAGTGAATTCCTATCTAATGTTCTCCCTAATTCAGTCACTGCCACTTCCTACCCATTAGATAGGTCTCAAATGATTCTCCCAACACTGAGAAGGTGCAGGTCAACACATTCGGAGAAGAACATTAACTGCCAGTTCAGCTACCGGATGCCCACTGGCTGGCACTGTGATGGGGAAGAGGGAGGGCTGTCCTACCAAGCCAAAGAAACTGTGGCTCATTACATATTTTCAGTTATTCTAGACACTCTGGGTCTGTTGTTTGTGATTTTTTTTTTTTTTTTTTAACAACCTCAATGGCTATTAATGTGTGGAAAAAGTTGAAGCTTGAACAGTGTCGTTACTATGATTTCATATATTATAGTAACAATTTACGAAGCTGAATTTCCCATCTTGGATTTCCTTAAGGCAACTGGTTGCTGGGAAAGTTTTACCGTTATTTGGAGGGCTTCCCAAAAACGAATAGTATTTTTACAATCTGTTTCGTTGGATTTATCCCTCAGTAAGAAGTTTAACATCTTAAAGATTTGATTTTAAAACATAATGAGACTAAGAAATCAATAAACTCATTAAAATGAAATCATGATTGATTTTCAAACTTATTTGTAGCCAAACGTACATTATATTGAAACGCCGAAGTTTCCTACTTCTGTTGTCTGGTCTCAAACCTGGAGTGGAAAAGTTCTTAAGAAATTCTCATTCTGTTGATCAGCTGCTGTTGTGTTACTAGTTTCATTTTTTTATTGAGTCTTTAGATTTGGATGCTTAGATTTAATGATTCAACGTTTTCATACAATTAAATTCTCGACTGAAAATGTTTTGGTGCAAATTCGGTTGTTTCTACTCCTCTTCTGTTTCTACTCGACTTCTGTTTCTGCTTTTTTACTGTTATTTTTTAATAGCGGGGTCTTTTAGGGACTTTTTAATCCGAACTGTTCACACCTGAACTTCTGCAACATTGTGTGTCAAACTAAGAGATACAGTGTGGCTCTGAGCTCACGCTTGTCATGGTTTGGAAAACTATTAATGAATAAAGAATTCTTCCCTCCGAGGTGCATCAGAAGCATAGATGTCATTTTAGCATAGTATCTTTCTTTAAAAAAATATTTATGTTGATTTTATTGAATCTATGAGGTTCTATTGACAGGATTCGGTTCGTCCCTTCCCTCTCAAGACTGTCATCTGTAAAGCTGCTGCTCTTTACCACTGTTGAATGTTCTGGATGGAATTTAAATTCAGGAATTTGTTTGATAGTCTGTTATCCTTCTGTCTTTGTATGATTGGTTTTTGACAGAATTGTACAGAACTGTGTCATGTGACCAACAGCCCTTAAGGATGCAAAATTGTTAAATATTACCGTATTTGAACCATTGTGTATTATAAAGGTGGAATAGAAGTGGCAGTTTTAAGGAACAGATCGTAGTTCATTCAGCTCAGTTGAAATTTTTGAATTGAATAATCAACTTGGTTGCTTTTATTGGGAAAAAGATGCAGGTCACTCAAACTACATCTGCAGCACAAGGCTTTGTACTCTGGACTAAGATCTGGTCAGCTGTGCTTCTAGTTTATGAAAGTCAAGGTTCGTCTTAGACTTTGTTCTGAACCTTTAAAACCCCGCTCTTAAAAATCATGGTACATTTAGCACTGGAGAACTTTTACTGCTGCTCACAGTGTATATCTAGGTACAAGCTGGTAGTCTTAAAGGATAATGAAGAAACATTCATCCGTTTTGTTTTATTTATTTATGTATCTTGGTAATATGTCACAGAATTTTCAAAATTTGATTGAGTTTGAGTTGATTTCTTTGTTATTGTATAAAGTGTATAAAGTTGCTTTTTCTTACAACAAAAGTGTTTACCTACATTTATGGTACCTCTTTTGCGTAACGTTTTAACAGTTTTATACAATGTCTTTAAACAGCTGGTCAGTAGCGAACAGTATTTTTACAATATTTAATTGCATTTATCCCTCAGTAAGAGATTTGACATCTTAAAATTTTGATCTTAAAACATTGTCAGAGCTTAAAAAACCAATAAACGAATTAAAATGGAATCATTCATTTTAACGTAAATAAGTCATTATAGTGAAATAGTCAATGTATGTTTTGTGTATTTACAGTTTTTCTGAATTGCTAAAAAACATTTCCTGAAATCTCATCTCTTTGTCTCAAAACACTAAACGCAAACTCCAAAATTTAAGCTACTCTCACAAAACCTTCCACTTGTCTTGCAAAACCAAACATTTGACCCAAAACTATTTTAACTTTACTCAGAATCAAGCACTGCTGTCAAAAACCACACAAAACCAACCAATGTGCAAACACAACTTTTACACACTACATAAATAAATAGAAAACACTGTGGGATAGCGGGAAAATAATATTCATTCATTTATTCTTGTACTCACATTTAAACAAAAAAGCTCACAAATAAACAAAAAGTAACTGCAGCAATAAACAGTTTAATATAAAAATATTTATATATTTTTTTTTACAGCAGATTCAGATAATTTTTTCTGCCTCAGTATTATGCCTCTGTGCTGGGTGAGGCCACAGGACTTCATCAACATCACATGCTATGTTCTCTCTCTTGCTAAGGCAACGAGGAAGGTATCCTTTAACATGCCGAATCCAGTCCTGGCAAGATTCCACTCCTATCTCACCACATGCTGCATTCATTACTTGAAGTAGATTTTCCTGTGTGTAAGGGTTTTGGTCGTATACATTCCGTCTACATGCAGAGAAAAAACTCCTCAATATGGTTTAAAAAGGGAGAGTATGGTGGAAGAAACACATTTACATGGGATGCTCTGCCTGCTCGCGATCTCCCAGCTCAAGCAAAGCATCCCTTAGACCATCCAGGAATGTTAGTAGAATTTTGGTGTTGTATGGTCCAACAGTAACATGACTGTGGAGAACCCCATAGCTGCTGATGGCAGCACAGATAGTTACATTTCCACCAAGCTGGCCAGGCAGTTCAATAATGGCCCGCTGACCTATGACGTTGCGACCTATTCTTCTCCTTTTTGCTAGATTGAATCCAGCTTCATCCACGAAGATGTATTCATGAGGCCTGCCTATTGAGTCAAGCTCAGATTCTCTGTACACCGTGAAAACGAACTACATTTAGTTCTGTAAATGACTATAATGACTAGTATAATGTGTACATGTGCTGTTTGACAGACAATACAGTATACATTCTAGTACTGAGTTTACTGTAAAAGTTTGCTTACTTGCACATATTGATATCGTTGATCTTTCGCTCAAATGGTACCCGATAAATCATCCTTATCGTGTTGCGTTGCAGGACACGGTCGATTGTTGACACTCCCACTATTTATTCCCTCAAAATGTATGTTGTCTTCTATAATCTGCTGCTGTATTTCACGCCGTCAAATTGCATTATTTTGACGGACCATATTCACAATAAGTGTCTCCTGGTGTTGTGAGAACATGTGTGTTCTTTCACCTTCATGTGGCCGTCTTTCAATTCTAAAGAAATATTTTTCATTGCACTCTTACTGAGACAAGTATACTTTTTACTTTTTTCTTCTCTGAAGATCCGAATTATAGAACCTGCTTAGGTTTGGTTGCACACGTTGCCCTGCCTCCCTCATAGTCATGTCATGCACCAGAACATGATCTATGACAGTTGCTCGAATGTCATTTGAAATGACCGATGTTCTTCTTGGTCTTAGTACTTGCCCGCCACCTCTGGCACAGACTCCTCTTCCTATTCTATAGTTTTGCTCCATTGTTGGATCCACTCCCGCCTTTTGCATTTGCAAGACTTACGTACTGTTTACTAATTGGGTTCACTGATTGGACACATGTTTTTTCAGTTTTGAGTGGTAGTGTGTAAATGATGAAAACAGTGTGTTAGTTGTGTTTAACTTCTGTAGCCTGTGTGTACCATTCTAGGTACAAGTGCACCACTCTGCTAAATGTGTTTTGTGTTTGAGAATGTGTTGGAATTGAAACTGTGTCCTAACTAGATGAATAGTGTTTAAGATTTTGACAACTGTGGGAGTGATTTGATGAAAGAGTTTTGGTAGTTGACGGTTTAGTTTTTACAATGGGATTTTGGGTTTTAGCAATTCAGAAAAACTAATTTGAAGCTTAGCAGCTTGGCTAAGTAAGTGTAATTCCCCATTACAGTGGGTACGTCGTATCTGTTTATGCCGTTTGAGTCTGAAGGCTTTAATAGTGACTACTCTTTGATTTTTTAATTTATTTATTTGACCAGTTTATTTATGATACTGCTGTACACACTTCACCGTCCAATAAACAAACAAAAAACAACACAAAAAACGCTTATTTCCATTGTGCTTCTTTAAAAAAAAAGACATTTTATGAGTCAATTCTGTAACCAATTCTTAAGGCAAGTCATAAATCACTTTAAATTTTCTATTACTTTCAAGTCTCTAGGCAAACTGTTCCAAAGGACAGCTGCAAAACACACGAATGACTCTTCACCCATAAAAGACTTAAACCTAACCCTGTGAAAATAATCCTTAAAACAGCTTGAAACCTCACCATTCACAATCCCATACACAAGACATAACTCATCATTTACCCTTATCTCTAGAGAAATTCTGTAGGATGGAGGGCTGACTAGACTCTGTTTTCCTGCCTCATTATTAGCCGTAGCCTTCCATCCACTGCTTAGCAACAAGCTAGCTGTGTTTCAGTGACCCGCTATGCGCCGCAGTATAGCACAAAGATCTGGCAGCAAACAGAGTACAGGCCTCACGTAGCAGGCCTTCGCAAAGAGAGTGTGGTATGAAAGACCACAAACTGAGCTGATATGAGTTCAGAGAGTTTCATCATCACAGAGCTGGAGATGACATCCTGATATGATGGGGATTGCACAGACTGAAGTTAAAATTTCTGCCATCAACTAATGCGATCATTCCTTTATTCCCTTTAGAGCTTAAATGATGGATTTGGTCGCTCATGACTGCTAATCTCATAATTGGTCAAATGAAATATATAATCCAATTATGTTTTTACAACATTCTGTAATTTTACACAAAGAAACAAAGGGCAATTGATTGAATAGCCTTAATGCTTGTCATTTCTCATTAATGTTATTACTGAGTACGCTGAGGCATATGTTTTTTCCTGAAAACAGAAAAGACTAACATTTCCAGGTCATGCACTTATTTTACTTATAATTTCTCCATCTTCTTTTGTTTGGTTGAGTCTGTACATGGTTGGTTCCTTTGCATAACCCTGCTGGAATGCTTTAGTGTGTCTCTGTTAGTTTAGCCGCTTTGCAGTGTTTGTTTTTTGCCGCCAACAAGTTATTGGTGCTGGACTAGAAGTTGAAAGTGAGCAAGCATGGTGGCAAGCCCCTGAGAGCTTGAACATTGTCTTAATGATTTCATTAAAAATTTTAACAGGAATGAATAATGTTTTATTTTGAGGTTTATAAGTAGCATAGAAAATAAGTTCTGATCACTTGTTTTTGTACTAGGTGTACACACTGAGTTGACAGAACTTACACTCGATGACCGTTTTATCAGAAACACACGACGTCTGTTTAAACGTAGAAGTGAGATTCTGTGAGTGGCCAGCAAAGCTAACTCAAGCCTGGCATTGGAAGAAAAAGCACTGCAAGTTCAGATGAATGTCCCAGAGTTCTTTGGCCAAGGCCCCAGTCACCTCTGCTCAATGAAATTGACTGCTAAGGTGTTGCAGAGAGAAACGTTGGAAGAGTTAACAGCTAAGCTTTGCACTTTGGGAAAACAGGCCTTCCCCTGCTTTCAGAAGGAGATTCAGCACAACTTAAGCTTTGAGGTGTTTCACTACATTGCCACTGGAGAACCTACTGTACAATTTTTGCTTCAAAACGGCAGTGCCACGGGTGGAAACTCTTTTGAAGAGGTTGAGAGAATTGAGATGACCCTGTATCATTCCAGTCGATCATGCAGTCAGTTGCTTTGCTTGGTTGCCAGGTTGAGTCTTTTGTTGGTTTATAGGTGCTGCATAAAAAAGGCAACAAAGTATTTCACTGCTGCAAGCTTGAAACATTGCTGACCAAACACATCTGGTTGACACGAGGTTGATCATCTCCATCTTCCATCTGGAGATGGCCACTGAGCAAAAGGTCCAGCAAGTTGCACAACTGGATGCAAGCTGATTGTCACCAACAAATTCTTCTCTGTGCTAGGGAAAAGATGGTTCATGATCAAAGAGGGAAGACAGAATAAGAGTTCTGGATTGCCCCAGTCAAGACTCCTTGCTGGATTTCCTTGCTGTGGTTGACGCAGCATTCGAAAAGTAGCGTAACATTTCATACGGGACAAACCAAGAGGGACAGACGGCAAACTGGTACAGCAGGATCCTTCTGGTCCTCTATGAGGGACCCCTGTTGAGGACCTAAACATGATTTTGGCATCTTATTCAGTTTTTTTTTGAGCAACTTACCTGATGTTGGAGGACCTGTACATGTAGCACCATTTACCCACAGTGGAAAGGAAAAGTGATGATTGGAGACCAGGCTTTTTGTGTAATGATGGAGAGAGAAAAAAGCATTCACCTGGGGTTGGAGCAATGGCTGTTCTGGGTCATTCCCTCCAGCCTAACCAACACCTTTCCTGAGGGTGGTGGCTGACTTTCTGAAGGACCACGATGTGATGTGTTCAGATAACCTGCTCACCCAATTTTGCCAGAGTAGAAGCCATCCAACAGTAACCAGTAGCTGCCCATCTCCACCAGCTTCACTTGAGAGATCTTCCATAGTCTGTCTACTTACTGCTAATTGACCATTGTCACCAGCAGACACTTTTTATCCAAAGTGACTTCCATTCCCTAAATACAGAGACCGTCTCCATTTACAGTCTCCCTGGAGCAACTTGGGGTTAACGGCCTTGCTCAGAAACCCAATGGGACTACTGAAGGTAGGATTCGAACCCATGACCTCTTAGTCCAGAGGCAAGTATCCTACCCACTAGGCCAACATTTCCTTATTAGGCACATATGCCCCTGATGATGTTGGCGCACCTCTCAGAGGTGCAGGTGAGGACTAGGTACTCCCTAGCAGCTTTGATGTTTGGATGAGAGCTGACTCCCTTAGACCTTGTATTTGGCACAACGCTAAACTCAGATTCAGAAGTGGACACTTTAGGGGGTTCTCCACTGACTGGTTCCAGTTCAGTTCGGTTCAGTTCTACTCTGTTAAGTTTGGTTTCGGACCTACAGTTTTTCACTACAACTGGTTGCTATAGCAACCAAACACTCTGAGCAGCAGCCTGAGTGGAGCGCTCTAAGCTGAGGTAAACAACCCGGCATCATTACAATCGCCAGCATGGATGAAATCAGAGGAGTTTTATTTCTTATCCTTGGCTTGTTGCTGTTGCCACAAAACCGAGACGATTGGCTTAGAGAAGCAACATTAGGCTAACACTAATGCTAACGTTCAGTCTGGCGTACAACACTGGCGTAACCATAGCGACCACCAATAAATAACCTCCAATATGTACATGTCATTATGTAGTATTGGTTCAGCTTGCTTGGAACCTCGGCCAAGGTAGTACCAAGAATGATACCGGGTACCAGGAACCAGATTTTAGTGATGGAAAAGCAAAAAAAAAGCGAGTAGAGTTGAATCGAACCGAGCCGCTACCAATCAGTGGAGAACCCCCATTTGACAAAGCATGTGCCAGATCTTCGAACCCTGAAGGAGACCGCATACTGTCTTGCATTTGAGAACAAGTGTGAGGCGAGCAGCCACCAGAAGTGAGTCTACAAACACATGCTGGCAAGGAGAGCTACTGTGTGTGTGGGGACAAAAGTTTGGTTGTTCAGTCCACAGGAATGGATGAAGTATTGCACCAAGCTGCAACAGCTGGGAAGTGCCATGAAAAGAGGTTGTGCAAAGCTCTTACCATTGGCCAAAAGTGACTCGAGATCACTTCACCTCGTACCAACTCCGAGAGCCTGCTATACTCTACTTCTACAGGGAGGAATTCTCCTACACTTAAAGCCAGAGGTGAAAGTCCACAGCTTTGGTGCTGTCACAAGCAACACTTCACCCCCAGGATGAAGCTTTACTGGATCACCAGATTGCCGGACCCTTGAGAATCGGCTTAAGTGTTTCCTTTAGCAGTGCGTGCTTGTGTTTGGTATTATTTGCCTTTTCTGATCCCTGAGAAGTCATAAACCTTTGTTTCTGTTCACTGTTTGTACAGTTTGCGGCTGTGTGCGTGTGAAAAATAAGAAACGCCTCTGTATGTGTTGAATGCAGTAGTGTGTGTAGAGCAGCTTTTCTATGGTCTGTATTCCAGCAGCTTCACTCCTGATTCAGTTTCTGATGAATGAAAGTCTCTCTCTCTCTCTCTCACACACACACACACACACACACACACACACACACACACACACACACACACACACACA
>JBBJLR010085820.1:0-10511 GCA_037577145.1 Brachypetersius gabonensis | reverse complement strand
GGTTTTCAGTGTGAACGCACTACGCACTAAAATCGCGCACTAAAAGTGCGCAAGTGCGCGATTTCGGACACACTCATTCTCTTTTGGTGCTAACAGAACTAGCGCTAGTGCTAACTCTGTTAGCAGGGACAGGAGAGTTTAGAAAACCACGCCTAAAACAGAACATTTTTTTAGAGAAATTAAAGCCGGTCGCACGACAATTACATGCACTCGCACCGACGCTCCCAAATATATTTTGAGGTCACATAGATGAAATTTCTGGAGCGCGCGTGTGTGTCTGTGTGTGTGTCTGTGTGTGTGTGTCTGTGTGTGTGTGTCTGTGTGTGTGTGTCTGTGTTGTGTGTGTCTGTGTTGTGTGTGTCTGTGTTGTGTGTGTCTGTGTTGTGTGTGTCTGTGTTGTGTGTGTTGTGTGTGTTTTTTTTAGTAGCGGAAATATTACAGAATGTTTACTGAAGTTTTGCAGTTGCATCAATAATCACACGCACGTCAAGATTCCCATTTATTTCAGACAACCTCACTCTGTGTTTGTGTGTGTGTGGTAGAGTCTATTCCTGGGCCAGAGTTCTCTCTGGCCTCCTCTGCAGTCATTGGATCAGGTTACTGTGTTCCATGTGGCCACAGCGTCGAGCTACAAGAAGTTATTTGGGAGTTTTCAGGCCAGTGTTCATACAAGTACTAAAGTAACGAAAGTGGAAACAGCTTTATTGAGAGGAAAAAAAAAACATTATTTTTTTTTAATTTTCACCATGTCAGAATAAAAAACCTTTTTAAAACATTTTATTAAAAAAGAACTCACTCAGAGAAAATACTGACCCATATTTTTTTTATTCACTCTAAATAAACAAAGCTTGGTTTAAAAACAGCCACAACCTTTATATTCTTGAAAGTTTGAGAATTTAAGGAAAAAACCCTGAATAGACATATGTGCTTGAATGAATGTATACAATGGTCAAAAGTATTGGGACACACCTCTTAATGATTCATTTCAGATGACCCCTTACTTCCAGCGAAGGGCAGTCTTAATGCTTTATAGTACCAAGACATTTTTCCAACTTTGTGGACAGTGTTTGAGGACGATTTTTTCTGTTCTGGCATGACTGTGGCCCAATGCACAAATCAAGCTCCATAAAGACATGGCTGGATGAATTTGGTGTGGAAGAACTTGACTGGCCACACAGAGCCCTGACCTCAACTCCATCCAACGCCTTTGGGATGAACTGGAACAGAGATTGTGAGGCAGACCTTCTCATCCAATATAAATACTATAAATGGACCTCATAAATGCTACAGAATGAATGGACACAAATTCCCACAGAAAATCCAAAATCATGTGGAAACTGTTATAGTGGCAAACTCCATATTAAAGTCTAGGTATTTGAATGTAATTTCATTAAATTGGTGTGCTTTTGATTTAATTAATTTGTTTACGTTAGTGCTTGACGGTCCTCTGTGTGCATGTCTCCCGCCATCTGCGTCCTTGTTTCATGTGCCACCTGTGTTGAGAATGTTTGATGGTTACATGCTTAAATTAGTCATTTAAGTTGAATGATTGAGGTTAAACAGCAGCAAGAAAGCTAAAATTAAGAGTAAAACTATACTAAATTTAAGCCTGCAAGGTCCTTGAAAAGTGCTGAAATTAGATATTCATGTGTATTTGAGCTATTACATTTTAATGCCAGGCAGTGATTACCCTTGTGTCAGCATTTAGGGCACTTTTCCTGCAGGTGCTGAAGCATTAAAAATGCCAACTCAACTTATTAGCTCTGTAACTCTGTAATGTGCACTGTCCGCTGGTTTTTAACTCGCCATCTTCAAGTGACGCTTTTTCACTTTTGATTATTTATTGCTTAGATCTGTCTGTTTACTATGCCTTTTTGCCCTATATTTAAAGCATTGTATACCTGAATACTAAATCTATTGAAATATATATCTGAATTAGCAGCTGTTGGTTGGTTTATTAAACTATGGGGCGTATCTGAGCTTTTCTAGATTTACTTGCAAATTGTTAGAATGCATTGAGATATAATTTCTATTTTGCTATTGGATACTTAAGAAAATCAACTAATTGCTTCAGCCTGTACGTGTGCAAGTATGCAGTTTAAGAAATCCTGTTTACATTAAACTACACTTGTTTTCTCCCATAAATCTGTTTTGGAGTTGAGAGGTTGTTAAGTGAGTGGCTCGGTTTCACTGAATCATTGTATGTTTTGATGGTCCAGTTCCTTCTTTGCTCTGCGCTCTGTTGTTGTTGCATAACATTGCAGTTATGGCGGGATCCTCTGGTTTCATCACCAGTCAAGTGACTCTAGCCGTGGACTTCCATAAGCGATTCTGTTGACTCGGTCCCTTTATCTGTGTTACTCAGCGATGAGAGCATGACTGCAGAGAGACATGCTACTCTGCCTTCCTCAGGCTTTTCTCACATGCATGCATATGTGTGCGCGTGCCTGAATAATTTACTCTGCCACCCAGGCGAAGGCACTGATGACATCACATGCTCTTCCTTCCTCTCTGCTCGACTGCAGTCATGCTCGCCATAGCTGATGCCTCAGAGCTAGACAGAACAGGCTGCTAAAGCCAATACCATGAAATAGAAATATATAAACATCATGGGTTTTAATATGAGTGCTAAATATATAGAGAGATAATTTTGGGGGGGTTTTTTGTAGCGTGTCTCGGTTAAATGTGCACGTCACTATTGATCACAATTGATTCCAAACAAAAAAATTGGAGAAAAAAAAAATACATATCATTTATCATGCCATGGAAATGTTAGTGTTAATGCATAGTGTGTGTGCGGCAGGTGGACTTTGGTGACGAATAAAACGAAGCCTAACATTTTTTGTAATCAAATCATTCGAGTTACTCGAATAATCGTTTCAGCCCTACAATATTTCATAAAAGAATGGTAACCTATGCATTTTACACACACACACACAGCCGCGAAGTGTTCAAATATAAAAATTATACATCTCTTATTTTTTCCATGGCTGTGTGTGTATGCTTGTATGTGTATATACAATAACCCCATGCTTTTTGTTGGGGTTACGTTCCAAGAGCACCCGTTTGGTGAAAAGCCGCATTATTGTGTTTTGGTAAAACAAATGCCTAAAAATGCCTTTTTTTATAGTGTAAACCCTAAATATGTCCCAAAATCTGCTCCCAGAACATGTTAATTTCATTTTAGACTCAGTTTAATGTAAAGGTAAACCCGTATTCGCCTAATTTAATTTACAGTACAGGGCTTTTAGGACAAAACAAAAACAAGACAAACACTGAGACGATCTACAGGGGAGATTCTGGTCTACAGCTGCCACAGATGATTCAAACGGCAGCTGCAAGGAGAAATAAATAATCAGAATCAGAAATCTTTTATTGATCCCAGAGGAAATCGTTACCACGGTGTTGGCATTAGCAGCGTGCGGCAAGCCAAAACAAATACATGTACGCAAAAGAAACGTTGAAATAACTATCTCTACCCACATGTTTAGACGGGGCACAGGTTACTAAGACAAAAAACTGAGAAAATAGTTGAAAATTGGGGGGAAAATGTTTAAAACACTAAAATACAAAGACAAGATACAGAGCAGTCATGCGGAGCAGCCATGCCACAGCCTGCACTACATAACACTCTCGGATTGGCTACTTTCAAACCTCCTGCCGTTCAGCGGTATTTTACCATTTCAAGACGCGCTTTCTATATTTATACATATATATTTATATGGAAATGTGCAGTTTCTGCGTTATTGTGGGGATTTCCGCGTCCCATTATCAGTTCGGTTTTCAGAAAAAATCTGTGTTGGACTGAATCCGCGACTGCTGATCCGTGTAAAAGTGGGGGGTTACTGTGTGTGTATAGAGATCGTAGTATAGTCTAAATAGACTACATTCCATCTATCTATTGCGGTTCTGTTCTCTTCCTAATTTTTTCAGAATTTGCTAGTCCACTTAATGCCCGCCTTATAGTAACAGCACTCAACCAACAATAGCTTGGTTGTACTGTTCAGTAACTTGCAACATAGTAAAAACAAATCTATAGTTACAAATTATTATAAATACCGTGATTAAAAAACAATAAATATAAAAAAATATATAGATAATGTTTAGGCATTTCTGCATATTTTAAATGGTTGAGTCGAAAGTGTGAAATGATCCATTCTTGAGAAACTTCGTTCTACAGTCAGAGCCGTTCACGGTGGTGGTGCTGCTGATAGGAACCAGATGTCCAAAGATTTTAATGCATCTAACAACTCTCTCACAGAAAGTTATGACATGAAATGGATTCAAAAATGGTGCTTGATTCTTGAGGTTTTATGATTGTTTTGAGAACCTTTGGGGCTGAAACGTCTCTTTTAAAACGTTTTCATGTTACAGGCCTACATGCAGGGTGTGCTGTAAGGCAAAGAAAGCATACTTTTCATCGGGGTATTTTAACAGTAAATAAAATGGGTATGTGTTGGAAATCATAAGATATCTAACTCAGTTTATTTCTCAACCACTGAATGATGCAGAAATTTGGAGAGAATGGTAGAATTCCCCATAAGCAATATTTGATTATTTACATAGAGCCACATCTTGTTTGGTATCTTACTTGGCCTGACTGCCCAGTTGCTGATCTGCTGTTTTTATGAAGTCAGATTAGTTAACACTTATTAATTATTAGTCTTGTGAAGGCAATAACATCCCTCTTATGCTCTCCGGAGTCTATAAGTCAACACATCAGAAACACTCTGGCTCGCAGTGCTTGTGCGTGGTATCGTTTTTCTTCAGGGACTTAGTTTAGAGAATGCGTGTTCTGTAAATACACAGTAAGTGGCTCTTGTACTGTAATCTGAAGAAATGCCACAGTCCCAAATACTCGTTTAATTGTAGTCATGCCCTACATAGTAAGAGTAGTGAGAGCTAGATTTGTTTTTTCTTTCTGTTTCTAAGCTAAAGTTGACTGTCTTCTAGTGCCCACTATACCCACTGTTGGTACAAAGGAAAAGTGTCTGTTGAACACAACAAACACACTTTACATAAACTGCTTTTAATATGATATACATTTTCTTAAACCTGTCACCATTATTTTAGGGCTGAAACGATTATTCAAGTAACTCGAATGATTTGATTACAAAAAATTCTTTGCATTGAGGCTTTGTTTAATTCGTCACTAAAGTCCACCTGCAGGGGGCGCGTGTGACCCAGGGAACATGCTATTTCTGCCGCAGGGAGTAGAGGGTTTTTTGCCCTGAAGAAGAGCACACAGCTCAGAGCAGGAGATATGAAGTAAAGCCCTGCGCGGGACTATTTTTTAAATCCCGCTCCCGTGGAATTTCTGACAATTCCCACCCACTCCTGCCCGCTCCCACGCGTTCCTGCGGTCATATATGAAATATATTTAAATATATAAATATAGTTAAAAACGATAAATGTTCTGTTATTGTAAGTTAGTGGCGCACATTGGCTGTGAAAAACGAAGAGAGCCGCAAAAAGCAGCTCGAGACCAGCTCCACCTCCTCATTCCTGTAGTGGCCGAATATTGCCAACAAGAAAAAATAGGGTGGCAATATTGTTTTTTTAGTCTGTAGCAGGTAAGTCTTAAAGTGCATCAATTTGCCTAAACATTTAAATAAAATTTTTATCCATATTTAAACTGTAAACATGTTTTGATCATTTAATGCTAAAAAAAATATAATCAATAAATAAGTTATTTCAAATTGTTCAGAAACATTTAAACTTAGGAGCACAATAATAATAATAATGTTAATAATAATAATAATTAAATGTTTACATATAATTTTATATTTTACAAACAAATCTTAAAGTGCATACAGACAGAAAATGACAAAATAACAAATTAACAGGACATTTTTTTCTTTACTGTTAATAAGGATACAATGTACATCATAAATGTTTCCCAGAAAGGTTGATTAAATGGGCTTTCTGGAGCCAATAAGCCAAAGGTTTTATGTTTTGATCTAATGCAACCTTTTTTTGTGAGGAATAACAGCCAATTGCTGAGCCAAAAGGCCCTTCATGTTGCATAACCCACTATTGATATAGTTATTTAAAAACACAAAAGTATAATTTATCCGATAAAAAAATCGACAGAATACACGATTACAAAAATATTCGATAGTTGCAGCCCTACATTATTTACATTTGTGCATTTAGTACTGTTTGATCTCTCCCTTTAACAGGATGGCCAAGCTGATTTTTTTTTTATTATTATTATGGTGGTAAGGGGGATGCATATAAAAGGTGCTTGAGACCATTCCACTATGCAAAATGTGAATAGAGATATTATTCCTCAGTGTACAATAATTCTGTTGTATTTTAGTTTGCTTGTATGTTAAATGGCTCATATTATACACTTGTACTGTACTTCCCATTTATAATATTTGTAGGTATTTATGTAAACAAAATAGTGATAATTCAATAAACTGCATGCGTTATCCACTATTGATATATACAGTACCTTAAAATCTGTTCTACCTTTTATAGAACAGAGATTATGATAAACTCAGAAACAGTTGTACTATTGATGAGTGAAACTGTTTGAACTTTATCTCCTGTCACAAAAGTTACGTATGCTCTAATATTAATTATTGAACTAAATAGCATTTATTATGAATTTTCAATGTTGTCTTTTCCTCTTTCAGCGTATAATTGCTCTTATAAAGATCTTATCACTTCTGCAATATAAAATATTTTTCCCAAGAAAAATAGATGAATAGAAGTAAATTGATTCATTCGATTTCCTTTTATTTAGCACCTTTTATCTCAGAGTGCTTTAAAAGGAAAACAGAAAACAAGAGAACCTCAGAAATTAAAGCAATTGATCTATACTATGGAAATTAAAAATTTTTTAAACTGTGCATTTGGTAAGAAGTGAAAACAAAACAAAAGCAGATTATGATGTAATGCAGATATTGGCAACTTGAGAGAGATAAAATTGCATGTCCAGAAAAGATTCTGGCTGATTTCTGGAGGCGGCTCAGAGGCCAGTCCTTCCTTGCACGAGTGGTTGCAGTGCTGGAAATTGAAATGGAGCGGAGAGATGTAGATTTAGATGGCTGTTGGTGTTGGCTCTAAATGGTGGGAAAGTATATGGAGCAGCCAGTGGTCCTGCTGCTCCTATCCCAGCAGAGACGGCAGACCTGGGTCAGCGTTGAGTTTGGAGCTGTCTGTTTGTGTTTCCATTCCAGTGCCAGGCGTGTGCGAGTGTATGTGTGTCTGTGTGTTTTTCTGTGCCTGTATCTGTTTTAAACTCGGCCTCCTTGAGTCTCATTTGAGTCATTTATCTCGAAGAATATTTTCTGAAACAGTGGGGCCTGTTCACACTGTGATGTTAATTGCCATCTTTTTTTATTTTAACCTTCTTCCTAGATCGTTGCGTACGAGTGAAACTGTTTCCAGACTTGCCTGAAGCCGAAACAGTTCCGCATGTTTCTGTTTCAGCGTTGCTGTCTTGTTTACATCCAAGCTCATCAAGTTTGGTCTGTTTATGTAGTGGAGGTAGATCAGACTTTGAGTTCTGAGCAGGCCTGCCCGTAACAGCCAAGTTCGTGGTTTCAGGCAACAATGACCGCCCTGTTCAAAAGCTTACATTTTGTGACTCTTACAAATCAGTTATCAGGAAAGGTTTTACAAGATTGCTGCTCATTATTTTGCTCACGGCTCTACTATGACCACATAGTGTAAAGTGTATTTAGTAGTAATTATTTGGGGGTTTTTTTAGCTTGTTTTTGTCTTTGTGTCTGTATTTCTTTGCATTCAGGTTTTCTGGTCTTGATTCTAATTATTCTAATTAGCCAATTATGTGATTCTCATATTGTGCTATTAATCAAATCTTAAAAGGCCCTTGTCATGTTTTTTTTTTTATTGAGTATGTGAACATGCTTTAAAATTAGGGGTGGGCATCGATACTTTTTTTAAAATCTAGATTAATCTCACTGTAATCTTGGAATTAATCTAGATTAAAATGGCTCATTTAAATTCTGCCAAAGGTCTGAAGGCCCCCCCTCCAAAAAAATGGTCCCAAGCCACCCAAAAGTCATTATTCTGCTATTTTTAAATTATATATCCTAACATTTCATACAATATATCACTGAGCGCAGATATGCACTTTACAAATAGAAACAAGACTATGAATTGAAATTTAAAATAATTTAAAATATCTATCATTACTGAATTAAAATGATGTACTGGCTGTTGAAGCTGCTGTAGGTAGCAGGCGGGCATTAGGACCCAGGCGAAGCTACACGGCGCTGCTTGTTAGCGAGTTGCAACCGGAGCCCATTTAGTAATATTTCTCTGGTAGCGCCGTTTGTACTCAGTTTAACAGAACAATACTATGAGTGTCCATAACTGTTTACTGCTTAACTTTACTTGTTTTCTTAAGTGTAAGGAAAGGTTTGGTGAAAAGTTTTCAGCCCTCTATACACACTAATTCCTTCCTACAGCCCTGGGAGCTAAGGCTAAGCCCACCTTGTCTTTCCGTCCTAGTGACGTCCCTGTTTCACAGGAGGCAAACACACCGAAGACTCGCTCTCGCTCCCTACAGTGCAATTCGGCTCGGTAATACATCCGCGCTGAAATATCAAGGTGAAAGTCATCATAGCTTGCATAGTATAGACCCAGCTGCCACCCCAACTTTGTGAATAGATTAACGGCGATATTTTTTTTATCGCCCGAAAAGAGTCTGTCTCACGATAACGGACCACCACTATTTCAAATATAAATAATGAAATAGAAATGCCATTCACTCCCCAGTCAATACAATACAGAAAGTTCCAAATATAGGAGTATAGTTACATACTCCGCTCACAATGTGGTTCACGATACTCAATTCAATTTCCTCATAATATTTTGATGTCGCACAACTTACCTGTGGCATACAGGAGTAGTGGAGCAGGTTGTTGTTTGGTGCTACCAAACGGAGTCTGCATTCACGTGAGCATGACGGGGGTGAGGTTGTCATGTAAACAAGATAACAACTCAAAAGCTCTGAAATTGGCGCGACATTGCGGTATTCCTCCTAATGTTGCGGTGTGGCAGTGATGTGGTTGATGCAACCCTAGATGACATCATTAATAGAATACGCACTCTCCACAATGCATTGCTACGCCTCTAGAAACTACTGTCACATTTACATATCACCCCATTTACCTCACAGCAGTTAAGTCTAGCCTGCTTGAGGCACAGTACAGCACAGCCAGTCAAAACTGAGGTAACCAAAATGTTTTTAATTCTATAGGATTTTAGTAATTATTAAAAATGAATTGGCAATGTTATTTTTAGGGATGGGTGATATGGCAAAAATGTAACGTCACAGTGTGTCAACTTTCAGGAGATGCTCTATTTCAAGCGTTTTAGGAGATGCAATATTTCACTTTTTTTCATGTCACATATTTCAGACATAAGCTGTGACTTGTTGGCACATGAATAGCAAAAAATGAACATTGATACTGTTATGAATTGTGCAATATTTTTATTTATATTGATCGGGTTTTAATAATATTGCACTCTTCTAGATGACTAATTTCTTATTGCAGAGATCCTGCTGGGGCGAAATGATAAATCGGAACTGATTGTTGGTCCTTGCTGACAGTTGTGTAGTGAGCTTTTCAAAGGAAAACAGAACAGAGTGTGCTGCATTGGCCTATTGATATTATGTGAAAGCTGGTTCTCTTTAAACAGGAAATCCTGTGACCTGAGTTGTAACACTTTGTCCCACACAGAGGTATTGGCGATCGAGTGCCGTAGTCACTTAATTCCCCCACCTCCTTCCAGACTCCAGTATGAGAAAGTGACTCAGCGCTTCTACTCCTGCGTAGTTTTATATTTCGTGGAAATAATGCCATGAGTGTCATCTGCCTGTGTGCAGGGATGATGTGTACTCGATGCATGGGTACGTGAATGTGGTCATGGCTCGCCTACATAGCCTCTCTGTTTCACCTGTCATTTGCTGACACTCTGTCATACTGGCACTGAATTACAAATTAATTGTACTTTAATATCTTGACAAAGGTCATCTTAATGTTTGAGATATCCTGTTGTATACAGTTTTGGAAATAAATATTATGTTAAACTGGTTGACTTATGAGTGTCCCAGCGTACGAGTTTTTCCACTCGGTTGTCAGGCGGGTGAGGCATCTAAGGATTACCTCAAAACGTTTGACGGAATTATAGCAGCCGAAGCATCTTCAAGTTGTCTGATCTCCAAAGCAAATAATGTACATGTATATTTAATAGGACCAGTTTATTGCAATTCGTTGTATTGTATTGGTTATATACAATACTCATTATTTATAAGCACATTTTTCTTATTTAAAAGCGTATAACAAAAAAAATGCTGTTAATTAATTTCAATAGGGAAAATTGAATCGACATACAAGTAATTTGAATTACAAGCTCTGTCAAGGAACGAATTAAACTTGTATAAAAAGGCACGTGTGTGAGTGTGTGAGTGTGTGAGTGTGTGAGTGTGTGAGTGTGTGAGTGTGTGAGTGTGTGAGTGTGTGAGT
>JBBJLR010085799.1:0-10512 GCA_037577145.1 Brachypetersius gabonensis | reverse complement strand
GATTGTCTTGACCAGGACCACACCCCTAAATGCATTGAAGCAACTGCCATGTGATTGGTTGATTACATAATTGCATTTATGAGAAATTGAACAGGTGTTCCTAATAATCCTTTAGGTGAGTGTGTATATATATATATATGTCCCAAGACACTAGTAGTGTTGGAGAGAAAAAACATTTCCCGCCCTCAGAATGGGAAAAGCTGGTAGCCTAGTGGTTAGGGCATTCACCTTGTGATCAGCAAGTCGTGGGTTTGATTCTCAAGACTGCTAGGCACCTCTGATGTACTCTGAGCAAGGTACCGTCCCCACACTCGCGCACTGTGTTCGTAGCTGCCCCCTGCTTCACTTGGTGAATTGGTTAAATGCAGAGAAAGTATTTTGTGCTGTTCACACTGTGCTGTGGTGTGTTCATGTATGACCAAATTGTTACTTTCAATTTAAACTCATAATTCCCTCTTCCCCAAGAGTTCCACTTTTGTCTTATTCCATTACATCATTTCAAGCTGGCTTCATAAAAACAGATTTGAATGTTTATGCTTTAAACAGATTATGAGTTAGGTTAAAAGATATTAAGTAGTGCTCAACACAATGGAACCACACTGTAAGAAGGAAGGAACATTTTTATTTAAAGATCAGTAAGATAATGTGCTCCTCAGTGAAGGAGTACTGTCCTCTACAATAAACATCATCATCGTCATCATTATTGTCATCACCTGGGTCTACAATACAGATTTAGCAGCAACATGTTAACGGGGAGGGGGTATCAAAGTAGTATCGTTTAGAAAAAAGTCACAGTTTTTCTTCCTATTTATGGAGTTAAAAGGGTTTTTGGAGGAGAAACATCTTCAGAAGAGATTTCTGGACTAACGCTACTCTCTCAGCCTACAAACGGTGGCGCTCTAGATAGAATACAGGGGGAGTAGGGGGAGTACGCTATACATTTAAACTCTAATGTAAAGTACATCTCTGTCACCATACAAAGTTTAAAGATATTCAACAAAAATATACACTTCACATTTGAAGATTTAACACCACTAAGGTTTCAGGGATTTTTGGGGTTTTTTTTTTTTTGTTTGTTTTTTTTTAATCCGGTAAATTGGTCAAACCAACCTCTGAAGAAACACAATGTTAGTTTGGCTACTCGATAAGCTAATGAGTGATCTACATTGTTAGGAGGATGAATATAAATTAATTAATATATATTAAAAGGCTCCGACTGTAACTACATGGGAAAGAGGGAAATACAGTTTTAAGTACTGTGAGGGTACAATAAATACACAATGCTTCACATACAGAGAGAGAGTGTGTGTGTCTTTGTGTGTGATGGAGGTCTTAATGGGAAGCAATGCTCTCAAAAGGTTCCAAAAAGGGTTCTTTGCACTACTTTTGGTTCCCCACAGAGCCATTCAATGAATAGTTCCTTAAAGAACCAAGTTTAAAGAACCTCTACATAATGTAAAGGTTCTAGGAAGAACCTTTAAATCGATAACTATTTCACCACGCACTTAAAAGGTTCTTTTTTAAACACAGGAACCGAAAGTGGTTCTTCTACACAGCAAAAAGAGGTTCCATGTAGTACCAAACGAAGCTCATTGACCCTAATACTAAAAAACATATTTAAAAGAACCATATGGTTTCTCCATCATGTGAATGGCTATCTGAGTTCTATTTATAACCACTGTGTTAACTTAAGAACCTTAGAGGAACTCCTTGTTTAAGAGTGTGCGGCATATTTTTTTAAGAGTGTAACTAAGCGGGCTTTTATTCCTCTTTCAATATCTGTCTCCATGGTGACATCTCACCTCGACTGGTCGTCCAGGTGAAACGAGCCAATAGCAGTCCAAAAACCCGTAAAGAAGCAGATGGAAAGTGAATAAAGAGGAAAAAATAACCAAAGGTTGGCGTCTGCCCTCCTTTCTTCTCTGAGGTTCTTGACAAAAAAAAAAAAATCACAGTTCTATCACGACTGCAAAAGAAAAACTACTAAAATCTATTTTTTGTCCTTTTTCTCTGCTTCTTAATAAAAAATAGGTTCGTTCTGTATCTTACAATAATTCATCTTCTCTTCTGAGGGAAGCAACCATTAGAGTCCAGCACTGACCAAAAAAAACAAAACAAAAAACAAACACAAAACCATAAAAACAAAACAGAGAAAAGGGAAGCAGATGAGTAAGGGAAGGCTAGGATGTTTTTCCTTTTTTTCTTAGGATGGACATGTCGTACAGCCACACTTGACCACCTTTTCCACCTCCTGGACGAAGGAGGAGCCGTCCGTGCACTGGAAGGTGTATTTCCTGCGTTTGGTGCGGAGGGCGGAGCAGCAGGAAGCCCCGCCCCCACAGCTGCCTTTACACTCTAGGCGGGAGACTTTCTCTGTGGTCTGGCAGGCCGCGTAGCCCTGCTGCCTCTGATAGTGATCTCGGACCCGTTCTCCCCTACACGCCACCTCTAGGGGGAGACAGAGGGACACATTAAAGGCAAAGATAAAAAATATAAGTAAACCCCCATTCCACCCATTCACCCCAAATGTAGGCCATGGTTGCTGTTGTGTTTTTGTTCTTGCTGTCTCTCTTGTTCTTGTGTTGCTCCTTGCACTATTTAAAGTGAATTAGAAAATTAAAAAAAAAGAGTTGGCAAACAGGATGCCACAAACAGAAACATGTTCAAAGTGAGTTTGTGATGACTGACATGCAGTTAACCTAATGCTAATCGTGGCCTAAGCATCCTTTACTTGCTAGCTACATTAGCCCTGTAGCTCCTGCACTAAAGCTAAGACCCTGCCGATATAAAACATCTCTCTACAATGAAAGGAAGCGTGTGATGGTGTGTTTACAAGATGAGGGTCAGATTAAAGTGTGATGGATGAGAAATGCTGATTTTAGAAGATAAAGACAGGAAGGAGGACAAAAGAAACAAGAGCAGAGCATTAGTTCAGGCAAAGAAAAGGGGATGACCGCTCACACACACTCACACACACCCTCTCACCTGGCGGACCTCTGTGGGGTCGAGAGCACTGTCAGTGGCAGCTTTAAGGTCAGGGGGTTAAAGATTTAAGCCGTTAGTGTTAGTGTGCTACATTCAGTCTGATAAAGCCTGTACCAAAGCTGAAGCGCCGCAAGGTTAGAAATTAATAAGCAGCAACACAATCAAAATAACAGTAGATATGAAACATTTACAAGCTGGATTACCACTAAACTACATACAAGAAATGTAAAAAAAAGTAGTCTTAAATCACCAAAGATGAAAAAATTGACAGTTTTACGCAGTCATATGCAAATGTTTAACCTTCCAATCACATGTTTTGTGTATTTACAGCATTTAAATATTGCCCAGAATTTGGCCGGTCCAAAGGTTTTCATATTTTTTCTGTGATTTCTGTTTATTTAATTTAACATACTGTAAATGACCAAAACAATATAAAACATATTTGAGCAAGGTATTTAAATATTTGCATTTGTATGAAAAGTATGTATACATACATGGAAGTATGTTCTTAAAACAAAGTATGTGAAGTACTTAAAGCATGTAAAGTACTTGAGGTCTTGAACCACACCATTTTTTTTTTAAAATTTTGCTTTGTAAAGACACTAAGATACTTGAACTCTTCCACTTAGGGCAGCAACTTCCCTGACCTGAAGTGAGCAATCCACCCATTTCTGGCAGAGTACCATGGCCTCAGACTCTGAGGTGTTAATCATTATCCTAGTCGCTGCACACTCAGCAGCAAACCGTCCCAATCCCTGCTGGAGATCTGACTGATGAAGCCCACAGGACCACATCATGCGCAAAAGGCAGCGACACAATCCTGAGGTCCTTAATATGCTGTCACTAAGTACTATGAAGAGGACCAGTGACAAAGGGGACTTCCTGAGGTCCAATCCATGGAACCGGACACCTTTTGCCCCTTAGGTGTGCCATGATATGCTGTCACTAAGTATTATGGACAAGACCAGTGACAAAGGGGCTGAATTGGTGGAGTCCCACGTTCATGCGCGAACCATGTTCTTGCTTCATTCATACAGGGAACACATGGGTAAAGCACCCCCAACAGATCACTGCATGGGACACGGTCGTAAGCCTTCTCCATGTCTCCAAAACAAGAGAAAACATGTGAAAGGACACTCAAGTGAAGAGAGGTACAGTTGTCAACTGAAAGCCCAGACAGACCTGGCAGGCCCAAGTTTGTAGTGAGGGTTTGCTGGGAGCATCTAGTAGACGCTCCTGTTCCAGCTCTGGCAGAACACCAACTACGTGCCAGGGGAGGATGGAGACATTGAGTCCAGAGTGGATCTTGTTCCGTACCTGGATGTAGATGTGGCTGTGCAGAGCTGTGGCTGCCTGGTTGTTGGTGCCTTTCGTGGTGGGAACTGCTGAACCCGTTGGTGGACACCAGAGATGGGGAGCCATCAAGCTAAAGAAGGAGGCCTAACTGACATGGTTAGCCTGTGGGTCACTGGAGGTAACTGACAGATACCAGCAAGCCAAGCTGAACACTAACGGTCACCAAAGCTAAATCTGTGGGAGGAGTTCGGTGAGGCCATGGAAAGTGACTTTTGGTTGGTCATGAAAAGTTGAGATTCGCCCTGAATACCTGAAGGCTCTGGATTTTGTAGGACTGTCCTGGCTGACACGCCTGTTCAACATTGCGTTGAGGTCAGGGACAATGTCAGAGGCAGGCAGACCAGGACAGTGGTGCCTTTGTTCTAAAAAGAGGACCGGAGAGCGTCCTCCCAACTACAGATGGATCACACTTCTCAGCCTCCCTGGGAAAGTGTACATCAGGGTTCTGGAGAGGAGAGTCCAGTCAATAGTCAAACCTCAGATACAGAAGGAACATTGTGGTTTTCGTCCTGTACACGGAACTCTGTAGCTTAACAAGAAATAAACATTCCTCAATGTCTGTTACTCATAAATACATTAAAAATACAATAAATAAAAGTCTGTTTGGAAGCAAAATATGAAGAAATGATTGGTGACTCAAGACCTTTGCACTGTACCGTATGTATCTGTGTGAGTGTGTGCACTTGCATACCTCTGTCACAGTGCTGCCCGGTGTACCCGCTGCTACACTGGCAGTAGGCCTTGCCCAGGCCGGAAACGTGGCAGTGCCCATGTTTGCAGGTCAGAGACTGGCACGGACTGAAGCTCTCCTCCTCGTCACACAGAACACCGGTGTAGCCCGGCACACAGCGGCAGCTGTACGAGTAGGAGTTTATGGGCACACAGGTGCCCCTCACACACCTGAGAGAGAAGTCACAGTTACCTGCTATGCTCCATTTAACATATCAAAACTTCATGCCAAAAAAATGAATGTTTTTGGTATGAAGTGAAAAAAAACTCTTGTATCATATAGGATCTATTATACTGAAATCATCTCAGACTTCAGTAAATGGTGTTTTTGTGCAACATGGTTGCATGCGCTTTTCAGGAGAGAGCAGTTTGTGCCCTGTTTTCAGCCATCCTTAACAACAAATGGTTTGTTAACCAGACAGCTAGTTAATGCCCCTTTCATGGTTGAGTGGTAAATGGTTGTGTGCTGAATGAAAAAAGTAAAAAGGTACCCATTTGATACCCCAGAGTGACCAGACTGTTTTTGCCCATAAGACCAATGTTCAGGGTGTCTCCAAACCAGGGCATTAACAAAAAAGTCAACTAGAGGCACAAGTTGATGCCCCCTGAGAGAAGTCGTGGTTTTTTGGGGGTTTTTTTTGCCTCTCTCTGTACGCTCGATTGTATGCGCAATGCAGTCTCTGCCTCTGATTGGCTTACGCTAACATGCGTTCCTTGTTTTAACCAATTATTATAGTCCCTTCATAACAAGGGCAGGTAATGTTGGCGTGAGGGGAATCCAAACACAAGACGAGAGACATGCAGCAGAGAAGACAGACACACATCACATGTGTGGAAATCTTTCACTTTAGAACACAAACAGTTCGGAGACCTGCACAACCTGCAAGTCGTTAAAGTACAGTAACAGAACCGGCGCTCTGCATCTGAAACGGCTCTGCCAGCTAACATGGCTAACGATAGCACTGCAGGGAGTCTCCAGTCCAGAGAATGCTAAGTGGTTGTCGCGGCTTAAACTGTTCCCAATTTCTGTTCTACACTTAACTTTATCAGAAAATTCAAGGCATCAGCCATTGTTTTGTTTTGTTTAATTGTCATGTTGACTGTTAATGTTACAGAGAACTTTAATAAAAGTTGCTTAATGTTGGACGCCTGCGTTCTTCCGCTACATGTGTGTTGACGTCATCAAACGAAAAAAATTGTTACTGCCCTACTCCAAACGTTGTTTTTATAGCAATCACACTTTGAATTTTGTTGTGGAAATCTACATATTTGATTATTAATTAAATTATAATGGATTATAATAGATTATTATACAGATATAATAAACAGCCAACAAAGTTGTAAAGTAGAAACTGGCCTGTATTAAATATATCTTATTAAAGGGGAAGTCATTTGTGTATTTAAATTCAAGAGTAACTCACTTGTTACCAAGGCAGGGGTCGTTGACCTGCTGGTCACATAGCTGACCGGTCCAGCCTGGCTCGCACTCGCAGCTGAACGCAGACTGACCAGTGGCGTGGCACTGCCCATGCACACAGACACTGCGCTGGCATGGTTGGCACCCAGGCACCACACCACCCTGCAGCAGGAACTGAGAGAGGTCTTGTAGCTGGTCGTTAATGTACAGGTTACGGATACAGCCGTGGAAACTCGAACCATTTCTACCACCAGAAGAACCTTGATGGAGCGATGCGACACCGGTCTGAATAGGAACACCTACAGTGTGTGAAAGAGAAAGAACAGAGAGTGACAGAGAAAGTGAGACAACAAGCAGAGAAATAGTACTTAGAGACAGAGACCTAATTTTACTAAAGATTATTTGTTTCCGACATTCACATTTTACACTGTTTCAAATTTTCTGCTTTGTTTTACAGCAAAAGGAATAGAAACAGTCAAACTTAAGCCTTTATTTCGAAATACCTATAAAAAAAGTTAAAAACACATGTTTGTACAAACGTTTGACTGGTTGTGTGCGGTTTTCTTTTTAAGATTTAAATAAAATAAATTAAGTGCTATGATTACACTAAACTGCAGATCTGTAAGTGAGTATTATGTCTGCAATTTCCACAAGAGGGCCCTCACCAAAAACTGGTTTTATAGAAACCATGCACTTATACTTGCAAAGAAATCAAGCTATTTAAGCGTTATGTTTGTTTTTACAATCAATTATAATTGCTTCATTATAATAGATTATAATAAAAGTAAAACCCACATGAGGGCCCTCAGCGTAAACAACCAGCATTTGCTGTTTAACTCAGCTTTTCTAAACGCTGCACACTAGCAGCACCTGGTGGTGACAAGTAGGAACATCTATATTTGTATGTAAAAGAAGTTGATATTTTGTGAGCTGGTAAAAATATCACATGTTTGGTTCCAGATTTCTTCTTGATGCCTCCAGTGATTGTATGGATTTGTGAAATTCCATGAGCAGCACCCTTGACTGTTTGAGCCAAACCAGGTATTTTATGGGAACTTTAGGTAATACTGTACTTCCACTAAGAGACAGCCAATGGGATGAAACACTTAATGAGCACAGTTGAAGGTAAATGGCTGTCTAGAATTTGACTCTGCATCACCACACAACCAGTTCACTAGATGTAAAAAATAGACTGTTACAAATAGACTGTTCTATGTTAATTGTTCACTCAACTTTGCAAAGCTTATCAAAAATAAAAATCTAAAATAAATGCATAAGTGTTTTTACAGGTTGTGTGTGTGTGTGTGTGTGTGTGTGTGTGTTACACACCCCCGATGTACAGTGGTCCCGGGCTGGGTTTGTTTACAATTGGGATGGATTTGGGACTTCCACCATCGATGTAGAGAGAAAGAGACTGATCTCTCAATACCAGCTGAACAACGTGGAAACTACCATCATTTACTGTCTCCACACTGAGCACAGAGAGAGAGAGAACATTCATTATAAGCTGTGCAGTTTACAATGTTATGAAATAATTTCTAGCTATATTAATGTCAAAATTAGCTCTTTATTGCTGTTGCTAGGTAACTGGCTGCTCCTCATGGACTTACTCAAGCTATTAACACACCTGTTTACTCTCAAGTCTTTCAGCAGTGCGTTTGGCTTAACCGAGAGTTAATGAGCTGTGTATGTTTATTTTACATTTTTATTATTTACATTTATTATTGAAGTTGCCTATAGCTGAACAAGTTTTTTTTTGTTTTCTTTTTAAATACTGCAATGGAGCAACAATACCAGTTTTACTATAGCCAGCACCCTTTACACTTAAAAATGTGTGTTTGTGTGTGTACTTGTGTGTGTATATATATATGTGTGTGTGTGTGTACCTGTAAATAGTTGATGGGGGGAATGATCCTGTATCATAGCTGACCCGCAGTCTGCCTCTGTAAAGCTCCACAGCAATTTGTCCACTGTCTGCTTTATACAGCAAGACTCCGCTATCCTCTTCTGTAGCAATCTACACACACACACACACAGATTTTTCATATATTCAAAACGTACAAGTTAGTTGTTTCTAATACAGTGGCCAGTGATTAGAAGCAAAGTCTCTGTGAATGTGAAAAATCAGATGAAAGATTATTTTAATAGACCACCCTTTCATCAAACTGCATGAACAAATTGGAATGTAATTGTAAAGTATAACACAGTCAAGTAAATTACATTAGTGTTTAATATAGCATGCAATTGTTTAAGGCAATATGTGTGTGTGTGTGTGTGTGTGTGTGTGTGTGTGTGTGTGTGTGTACCTGCAGGGTGATATTGGCCTGCTCTGTGAAGAGCTCAGAGGGAACCTGGATGAAAGCGTCTCCGTTGATGAAGTTTACGCTGATCAGACGCTCACACTTCACACCCGCGAAACCATGGAGACACTGACACACAGGGTCCATATCCTTGATGACACACTCCGCTCCATTGGCACATTCATAGTTGTCGCATGGGCTGGTCCGGGGTAACACCATGGGGGGAGAAAACTCACAGAACAACCCACTGCGCACACACACACACACACACACACACACACACAAGCCCATTTATTAACTTTCAGTCCTTGTATCTTACATTTTTCTTGAATTTTTTATCTGAATGGGTAGGGCTAATCTATGTGCATTTATGTGGGCATACCTATAATACTTTGTGTGTGTGTACATCTGTGTGCATTCACCTGTAACCCTCAGGACACACACACGTGTAGCCATTCAATGCGTCGATACACTGTGCTCCGTTCTTACACTTATTATCCAAACAGTCGTCAAAGTCCAGCTCACAATGATCCCCCGTGTAACCTGGAGTACACTCACACCTATATACATACAAACACACACACACTCAGTTTACTTTGAACATTCATCAAAGCTGTGATATCAGATATTTCTCTGTTTTTCATACAAGGACAACAGTGCAGTAACTCTAGTCCCCATGCAAAAACAGACACACATACACGGAGATCACAAAGATGTTGATTTTGGCCTAAGTCTGCAAACCACAGTGAGCAACAGAATATAAAGGAAAGCAAAAACAGAAAGTAAGGAAGATGGAAAGAGAGAGAGAGAGAAAGAGCTTTAAAAATTAAATAAATGAAAACAGAAAAGGCACTCTGATATAGTCAGTGAAAATGGTAAAATGTAAAATTGTGGGATGTCTTGATATGCTGTGTGTTTAGGTTAGACAGCTTGTGTAAGTAATCGATTTTTGTTTTGCATTGATTTATCTGCTTTCTATGAGAGGCACCTTAAGAAATTATTCATATTCTCTCACACGCACCACTTTACTCTCTCACACACACCATTATACTCTTTCACACACACCCCACTATAGTCTCTCACACATACCACTATAGTCTCACACATACAGGCAGCTGGTGGCCTAGCAGTTAAGGCATTCGCCCTGTGATCAGAAAGTCCGGGTTCGATTCCCTCTCTGAGGTACCCTGAGCAAGGTACGGTCCCCACACACTGCTCCCCAGGCACTTTGTTGTAGCTGCCCCCTGCTTCACTTGGTGAATGGGTTAAATGCAGAGGAAGACTATAGTGGCGTGTGTGTATGAGAGAGTTTTTGTTTGAAAGGGAAGGGAGTTTAAATTCTCAGTTTCTGTTTGGCCATTCATTTTCTGTTTCGTTATCTTTAATAAAGGAGGCGGGATATAAGCCAGACATTGGTGCACCTCTAGAGTGTACCCTGTGTAAGACGATGGTTAAGAGAGACTGTGTCAACCAGGCAGTCACTTAAACTCCCTTCCGTTTCAATCAAACATACACTACTATAGTCTCTCTCACACACTACTATAGTCTCTCACATACACTACTACAGTTTCTCACATACACTTCTATAGTGTCTCACACACAGTACTATAATCTCTCACACACACCACTATAATCTCTCACAACACTATAATCTCTCACACACACCACTATAATCTCTCACACCACTATAATCTCTCACATACATCACTATAATCTCTCACATAT
>JBBJLR010085769.1:0-10512 GCA_037577145.1 Brachypetersius gabonensis | reverse complement strand
TTTTGGTTTGGTTTTTTTTCTTTTTGCAACCCCAACACCCCCCCCCCCCCCCCCCCCCAATAAAAACAAAAAAACAACAATGGAGACAAACTAAATGAAGTACAAGCACTACAATCCATTAATCGATTACAAGGTCAATTTCAGTGGGAATTTTCTATGGTGCTTTAACACTGTTAGGCACAGCGTGGTCCCTGTATACCTCTAGAAAAGTGCCTTTACGGAGCTGAGGGACTGACCTGTTGTGACCCACATCAGCAATGTACTACACATTTATATGTTTGGTGCTGTGTAGGGGGTGACAGCGCAGCCCTCCATGCAGCAGACTGTTGTCTGGATCCCTAGCTGGGCAAGTCCACACTACCAGAGAGTGCCCTTTGGCAGGATTCTACATGCTACATGTGCTTACAGGTAAAAAATGTGTAAAAAACAAATTTCCTCCAATGCAAGTTTTAGTATTAGGATTGATAGTGATTTTTTGTTCTTTCTATTTAAATATTTTTCTCGTTTTGCCCCTTCTATTCCTTTATTTTCCTTTCCATGTGGCCTTTTTTGATTTTCAGTTCCACCTTAGTCCGGCCCCTTGATCAGTGTACTCACCTGTGTCCCATCCATGTCTCAACCCTTCCCAGGTGTTCCACATTTTGACTCTGTATTTGTCACCCTGACACTCTCCTGTCTTCACTGTGCTGGTTCTTTGGCACAAGAGCCATTTGGAGTTATCCTGTGTCTTTGATTATATTCCAGTTCTTCATTTAGTGTTTGGGTTTTGCTTTGTGTTTGGGTTTGGTTTTGTTCAATACTCACACCTGCATATATGTCTGCCTCCAGTCCACCAGTTGACTCACTAATATTATTTATATTATCTCAGCATTCGCACATACAGTCAAAACACTTAAATTAAAATAACTGTCTCTCCAACTCAAAACACCTTCTTGAACCTTTATTTTGCATCACATCAATCATGTTTACATCTTGTTTGATTTAATTTAGGTGGAAGTGTGGAGAGAGATTTCCTTCTCACCATCTTGTCTTAGCCTAAGATAAATTAGTGATACAAGCCAGACTGGTGTATAAGAGGACTTCATGAGTCTAAAATCCCTTTTTAGCTCCTGTCGCCATTTATAAATGTGGTTTATAGCTCAGTAAAGCTGGATTTTATCTCATCACCTCCTTTGTTGCTGATCAGTCATTTGGAACCTATGATGGGTTTGAGGAGTGGAATAAATATCAGGAAAGTAAAGTGTTATGAACACAGGGCTCTGAGGATGTGAAGTCATTAGCATTAGAATGAGTGCTGGGAGTCAGCTGCTGTTGTCTATGGGAAAATGAATGGCCTTTTTGGAAAATTCCTCCTGTATGGTTAGGTGACATATCCTAAAGCTAAAACGTTTCATTTCCTGTATCCGTGATTATGCATCAGTGAGTTGAACTGCTGAAAGGAACCCCATGAAAAAACGCGTTCTGAAAAATATGAACTTTTACATTATCATCTATCTTCACTAGATTATGGTATTTATGTCCATTGTTTTCTCAGAATTCTCCCAATTAGGCAGTCCTTGTTTGTTTGTCCTAACGTGATTATTGTACTTCAAAGTAATCATGATTAATCATGACTAATCCCAGACAGTCTTGTTTGAAATCTTTCCAAGTCACTCATTTACATGGAAATGTTGAGAAGAATTTCTGTCAATAAAAATATTGCAGGAGTTCTATTTGCATTCATTATGCGTGTTCTTTATTGCGCAGCTCAGCTCGGCTTATTTACCGGTGATGGATGTCAGAACCACAGACAGTTCTGCCTGCTTCAGTAGAGCAGTCTGAGAGAGAGAGAGAGAGAGAGAGAGAGAGAGAGAGAGAGAGAGAGAGATTTACTTTGTAGTAAGGAGACTCTGAAGCTAGGCGAGATAATATATATAGCTGGAATTTCACTTTGGTTTTGTGAGTGTGTGTGTGTGTGTGTGTGTGTGTGTGTGTGTGTGTGTTTTTGGGTGAGTGGTAGTGTTGGGGAATGTTATGTCCCAGAGACACTGCACTCCACCTATCTCTAGACTCATTCATACGATATATGAACAAAAGTATTGGGACGCCTGACCATTCCACGAAGAGGGACTTTAATGACATTGCATGCAATTACATGGACTTTAACATGGAGTTTGTCCCCCCTTTACAGCTGTAACAGCTTCCGCTCTTCTTGGAAGGCTTTCCATAAGATTTTGTAGTTTCTGTGGGGAATTTGTGCCTCCAAGGACCACACGAGCAGCCCGCGGACCTGTTCTAAAAACGACACAACTCACCAGTGAACAGCATCTATCATTTAATTTTATCCTGTTGTTGTTCTTCCTTAATCACATTTGTATTTCTAAAGATTTGAAAAAGACAATATCTATTTATTATACATGAAGTTTAGATAAGTTTAAGTAACTTTGTTCTAGTGTATCAAACTTGTAGCCCTTCTTATGGCTCGGTACCCGTGAAGTAGCTCTCAGTTTCAAAATGGTCAGTGATCCCTTCTGTAGAGCATTTATGATGTCAGGCACTGACTTAGACGGGAGGGTCTGGCTTGCAATCTCTGTTTTCCAGTTCATCTTATTCAGTTCACTGGAAAAGTTCTTCCCCCAAACTGTGTCCCCAATGATGGAAGCATGGCATTGCGCAAAATGTCTTTGTATGATGAAACATTAAGATTGCCCTTCACTTGAAGTAAGAGGCCCAGCCTAAACCCTGAAAAACAAGTTGTTGTCCATATAGTGTGGTTACTGGTTTTTCTTATCCAAAAAATGAATAAATAATTTTAAAAATATTCCAGTAGGTAAAGGCTAATTAAGACCAGAGTGAATGATTAAACATAGTGACATTGTTTTTCCACAGTACTTTACCACAGTCACTTTTCCACTATTTGCTAGTTTGGTATGGTGCAGGCTGGAGCCAAACATGGCAGTAAAGCAGATCTCTAGGGCAAGGGCTTGTGATGCCTGATACTGGAGTTAGCAGAGCCCAGCTAATTGCCCACAATCAGGACAAACAGAAGAAAAGGGTAACGTGTTCCTCGCCTTTTAGCAGAAATGGTGTTAAACAGCGATGCTACGTAACTAGCAGAAGCCTGCAGCTCTGTATATGTTGCCATGGTGATAGTGTCTCACAAAAATTGAGAGAGAGGAGCTTTGTCACACTTACTTGCTTAAGGTGGAAAAAAGGAAGAGAAACTCAACTCCTTTAAATGTGTATTATCTTCACTGGTACCAGAGAAGGGTTTTTTTTTATCGTTCAGTGCCAATTAGGAAAGCCTGAGCCCCCTCAGAGCTGTGCCCCAGCTCTGCATTAGTGAAACAGTGTTTCAGAGCTGCTTTAGTTCCATCCCAGTGAGTGAAGTGTCCAAATGCTTTCTCTTCATAACTACTATAGAATGAGCTGAAATCCTACAAAAATCCTATTCAGTATTGTTATCCAATATTATAGTTATTATTCAGTTTATTAATTTGATCATAATAGTTTAATAATAAGATTTAATAATAAGAATATTACGGTGTGAAATATATTCACACATACACAAACTTTTGTGTAATATTTATTTCCTTTGTATAGTGTACAGTGTTTTATATTGTACTGTACAATGCTGTTTAAACTGTATCGTTTTTTTCCATTGGTTGTGCTGCTTTTTTCTCTTTTGCTGTCCACTTTGTTGCATTAACAATGTAAATTTTCTACATGTGGGACTAATAAAGGGTTCTTACTATCTTACTTCCTTCAGTGGTCTTGTGAAGTCCATGCAACTGTTTTGGTAGCATGAGGGCGCCCTGCAGTTTATAAAGCAGCTAGTTTAAATACAACAGCTAATTGATGTACTTCTTTTGCATGAGTGTGAAGGATGCTTTTGTTAAATTTGTTGTATGATTGGGTTAACGTTTTTGGAAATTAATTCATTGTTCTAAACTGGTTTTGATGGGCTACAGCACCACAGTCCAGCTTGGCAGCATGGCATTTAAGGCTCTGAGGTCCAACCTAAATTCATGAGGTTAAATGGGATTCTGTGAGGTTTGTCCAACCAAAAAAAAGCATATTTGTGGCTGGAGCATGGATTCACTTATTAGTAGCATTTCCCCCGAGCGGATCCTGACCCTGAAGAAGTAAACGTGCAACATTTGCATACTGAAGATTTCTTTGTAATGGGAAGGGGAGCTTGGTCACTGTAATTCGCCTCTCAAGCAGCTTTTTGACTAATTAGATTGGCAGTGATAAGTGAGTGTGTGTGTGTGTTGGGGGGTGGCAGCGAAATGGATGTGTGTGCATGCTCATTATATCACTGTTGTGCCTCATCTTCATCGTGTAGCAAAAAAAGATGTGTAGCAGGGGGGAAACCGTGAGATGGGAAAGTAAAAATTGAAACTGCTGCCAACAAAAAAATATTTCCTTTTGTCATTAGAAACAATTGTGCTCATCAAACAAAATGTGCTGGATGTAGCTGGATGCATGATTTAAGTGAATATAGTCATCATGTTCTTTTGTATAGTGATAAGAGGGTACAGAGCAAAATATTTTGACTTCTCAAGGCACATGCTTCATTAGTACGCGGCCGTGGGCAAGCAGGGGGTCCACATACTTTGTTATTATTTGCGAGCGCAGCTTTGATTTGTTATTTGTGTGCTTCCAAACTCAATAATCCCCTCGGCTGTTGAGGCTGCAGAGACGCTAATACAATATGCTGGCGGTTCCCTGTGCGATAGGGAAGGCTTTAAGTGAGCTGTCTTTTTAACATCACGTAAAGCTTTTTCATTTGGGTGACATATACCTCTAGTTCTCCTTGTTGTATATTTCTCATACTTTTAAATCCTGTTTGGGTTCAGACCTAGTGCAAGAATAGCATTTTTGTTCCTAAGACACAACTAAAGCATACTTCAATACAGTATTGCTGCTGCAAGGCATGAAGCTTCTTTTTGGCCACACAAGTTTTCAAGTCTGCAATTAACAGTATGGTAAACAGTGCAAGATGAGAAAAGGTGCACAACAAGGTGACCTGAGAAATAAGATGCACTGTAAATTTTTACCATGAATTCACAATATTTAACAGTATTATTTCACTGTAAAATATTGTACTGAAGATATTACTGTAAAATCACTGTAGGCTAGTACAATCTCTAGTCAATACAGCACTTTACTGTGAAATTTGAATTGCATTCGTACCGTGCTGCATTGTGGGATATGAGGTGAGCTGCAACGATTTGAAGAGAAGAAAGAGAGGCTTTTGCAGAAGAAATTAAGAGAATGCACACAGGGCACTGCATACCCAAAGCACTTACCATTCATAACTGTTACCAAGATCTCTCATTATTTTATCATCCTAAGCACAAAACCCCATAAAACACAAGTTTAATAGTAAAGAAAATGGAAATTTACAATATACTTTGACATTATGACGTCTGGTTCCTACCAAAAGTTTTTATTTCCGCAGTGCACTTGTTTCACATCAAAAAACTCTTAATGACTTTGTTTACATCCCAGTGCCTGAATTATGCAGAAATTATTCTACATTATCCACTTAGCTGAGAGCAAACAATCAAATTACACTGACTTTTTTAGTTCGGTGAAGGGATGAATTTGGAGATTTTTTTTATTTATTTGCTCTTAGGATCACTCTTACGAACATTAACCCTATCTGGGCCCCTAAACGTAACCATATTTCACTGTTTACATAAAGAAAACACATACCTGCATGCTTTATTACACTGCAACACTTTATCATTCCACTAAAGCACCCACTTCTAGCTCTCTGCATCTTCCTTCAGCATTTCCTGAAAAGACAACAGTGCTCGTATCTTCTCCCAGCATGTGCAGAACACTTTCTGGGCGCTCTGTCTAAATCCCACACTTTGTCGTTTCCCCGAGGCTAACAGCGATATCGTCCCTCTCTTCCTATAAAGTGTCCTGTTATTGTGGTATATCAGTGGCTAATGTCTCAGGAAAGGTCAGGCATGTTGCACCAAACCCCGAGCAGAAGAGGCCCAAAACTTGCAGAGTTTATGGAACACATTAAAGCAAGACTCACCTCAACCCCCAGCTCCATCAAGGAGAAAATTACTTGCTGATGTGCAGATTAGACTAGCCCGCTGCTCTCTGCTTCAGCGAAAGTGTGTGTGTGCACACATTTATGAGAGTGTATGGTCACCTTTTTTTACGAGTGCCACTCTTAGCAATGCGCTGAGGCTATTTTTGTTTGCGCGGTTGTAAAACTAGGTGTAGGTTTTATTTCTTTTGCACTTTTCTCCCTGAATTATTCATGGACAATTCACACCCTCTAGCCAGGTCTCTATCATCCATCACATCTTATCAAACTGCCACTAGAACGCTGAGAGGAGACCCCAGTTCAGTATTGTAACTGCCCCCTGTGCAATTTCATACTTATGATGCAGTTACTAGTCACTCAGAGAGGCTTAAGTCCCATTTACACTGTACTGTTACAGTGTGGTATTTTCTTTGTTTTTTTGTCTCTGTTGTAACTTGCATTTCGTTGAATGTTGCTATATGTTGCACCGTGGTCCATGGAGAAACGTCTCATAACACTATGCTGTGTGCACAGTTGCTAGTAAGGCTAGTCATGCTCTCTTTAATACCGGCTATGGATTGCTGTAGCATCGATGAGCCAAAACTGAGACTGTGTATTTTTTTTAAGTGACCACTTTTTTTCTGCAGTACTGTGTTTAAAGATTCCAATTTGCAAAATCTTGCTATTTTTCTACAGTGGTCATGTGAAGATATGGCCATTTTGTTTAATATCTAGAAGCAGTAGTGAACCTGCATGTTGGCGTTTTGGAAATGGTCAGTAAAACAGTGGTGAATCAGGTGTATCTCATCAGTAGGCTGAGGCTTGATTGTGCACTCACGGAGCTATTTGCCATCCTCCAGAGGCATTTGGACACTTTGATCAAAACATTTACCGGCTTTGTGATTAGTGATGCAGGTAAATGGTGCAATCCCAGGAGATTTTATTTCAGGAGTCTTGAAGGGAAATGCAAACAACTGAGACATTGATCACAGTGTAGCTCTGATGAGCATCTAAACAGTCCTAGAATAAAGCACTGAATACAGCACCAACTCAGTCAAACAGCAAAACAGAAATAGTTCCAGAAGACTCCTTAAGGGTTAATGTAGTGTCGAGGAGAGAAGCCCAGGAGACACCAGGTTCAGTCACTCAGGGTTACCTGGTCAATGTCTTTGACGTAGAAGAGTGATTACTTCAGTCCATTCTTTTTAAGATCACAAACACACCACAGTAGATGTGATAGAAAATGGATTCCGGTTCAGGTTGGTTATAAGTAGGGAGAGAGAGATGCAGAACAGCTGAGTAACCAGGGGAGTGGGACTCGGGTCTAGCTAGTAATATGGTCTACCTTCCTGCATGTTCTAAATGTGCTATCAAATATGTTGGAAAAACAAAGACAACTTGGATCTATGAACAAAGAAGTGCTATGTGCCAAGCTGATCCTAAATTAGTTACCTGACTCTTTGCAGATGGCTATTCTATCTTGGATCTTCTATCTTTTGCATTCTGTGGCATTGACATGATCCCCTTGAAATGACCTGTTTTTGGTGACTCAGTCTTATTTTTATACCAGTGAGCCCCGATCCCAGTGGAGAAGTTGATGGATGTATATCAGTATGGATATGAGAATGTTGGTGAATTATATTATCTTTGTTTTCACATTGACCTGGCCTGCTGGAAATTGGCTTCATGGGTGCTCTAATCAAGTCTAAGCCCACTGTTTACTTGCACCTGTTTAGTAACCCATGTGCATGACACAACTTACACTGCTGCAAACGTCTGTTCTTTTTGCACTCAATGCACTTTCTATATACCCCTGTATTGGCAGCACTGTGAACAATTCTGGTTTTAGCAAGTTCTTCTAAATCAATGTTTCACATGAAACCACTCTGTGTGTCCGAAATCGCGCACTTGCATACTTTGGACACTTTGAACACTATGTTTTGATACATAGTGCGTTCACACTGACAACTAAGCTAAAATTCAGTGCACTGAAAATACACAGATGGTGCACTGAAACGGACAGAAAACGCAGTGTGGAACGATGGACACTGCACACTAAACGGACGCCATTTTGACTACGTAGCAGAAGGCGCCAACAATGAAATGCCGGTGCAAGCACAAGTGGAGGCAACTACACAAAAACAAAAGCAAATAAAATCACGAGGAAACTATTTGTGTAAATATTTTCGGTAGATATTTTGGCGGCTGGAGAATCGCGATCAAATGTCAGTCCATCACTTACTCTAAGTGCAAAACAGTAGTGTTCCATTTAGGACAGCACTTACTCATGGCAGTGTGCACTACAGAAGGAAGTGCTCAGTGTGCACTATGCTCTACATAACAGTGCACTCATGCAAGTGCCTAATTTCATGCACACTCAATGACTTTTCTTGCATTGTTACTATTTAAATAAATTAACTAGAAATTAGAGCAATTCGTGAAACAGTTGTACAGTAAACTAAAATGTGTGCACATGTGATTTTCCTGTGTATGTGTGTGTGTGTGTGTGTGTGTGTGTGTGAATGTGTGTGTATGTGTGGGGGGGTGTGAGGAGTAAAGTGGGCGTCTCCCGATCATCATGATGTGAATGGATTCACCCTTCTGAGGGCTTTACCATGGCGGGAAAGGTCAGGCTCATTCACCCCTTCAAATCAGAGGCTCATTAATATGCAATATGGAAATAAAAGAGCTGCTCTTTCAGTCCGCTGACGTAAAGGCCTGGCGCGTGCGTCTGCTCAATTACGAGCTTGGAGACGCCGCAGGGAGCTTCACGCCAGTAAGAAACAGAACACTGCTGTGGGTAACTGAGAAGCCTACTGTATAAAAACATCCATCTAAAATGTGTTCAGCAAACAATGTGTTAAATGTATTGACTATTTCCTCACAAATCCATACAGTTACTTTCACAGACTGTCATGTCAGTGTATTTAATGTAGGTAGAAATCAACACATTACTCTTTCCACTTTCCAGTCAAATAAATTATTTGATGAAGGAAAGCAAAGTAACCAGCGACAGTTCATCAGTCCCTCACACACACACACGCACACGCACACGCACACACACACACACACACACACACACACACACACACACTTCAAATTACCCTCTGACCTGTCCCAATAGTTTTACAGAGTAGCAGCTTGGAGAATGTGTTGTCTTTACTGAACATGGCTACAGTGTTGACTGTGTTTAGATTTGATATGACAGGCCATTATTAATCTCTGGAGGTTGTTTTGTTTGTTTTAACAAATGTCATACACACACACACACATACACACACATACACATGCATGCACAGCTATAATCAGCACACTATGACACAGATATACTTACGTGAATGAGAAAAAATAAGTGGACAAAGAAACATGTTCCACAGGAGACAAAAAATGCTGTTATATGAGTATTAGATGCTCATTATTTATTATTTTGATAACTAGTTCATAATAACCCTAGCTGCCATTTCCATTGGGATATTGATCATTCCTGAATCATCCTGACATTAAAGGTACACTGTGGCCTATAAATCGAGGGTGGTGATGTTTCAAAACCAGAATCAGAAAACCTTATTGAATTGCTTACGCACCAAGACAAGAACAGCATAAAATATAATCAAAATAAAACCCTGGCTTACTTTCCCTTCTCCTGTGCAGAAAAGGGTTTAGCCACCACAGTGAGGATTTAAATGGTTTCTGGGTTTTGTAAAATGTATTGAATATTTTCTTTAGCCTGTATGTTACCTTTTATAAAGTGATGTGACATGGGAGACAAAACTCCATTCACTGAGATGTCATCCCACCATTCATTTCTCTCCTGTTAAAATCATAAAGCTAAATCTAATTTCCACACATTTTCTGAATGGCTCTGGTCTAATTCATTCTTCATCTGGAGCCCTTCATTTCAGAGTTATTGTCCCAGGAACTTTTTGATCTATTTGTCAATGGGTAATTGCCGTTGATGCATTTTAATGAATTTGTGCAAGAAAAAAATATATAATTATGGGGAGGGGTGACTGTGCAAAGGACAGTACATTTGAGAGGAAAAAACATTCTTTTCTATTAAGATAAAAAATGATTAAGTTAGACCTTTAGGGTAATAAGCCCCCAGACATGAGACAGAAGACCCCCTTCACAGTACTGGTCCCAAAATATTTTGTAGCAATTTTCAAACAGAAATTTGGTAGCTTGGCAGCTGCTTTGAATGCAATTACTTTTTAAACTTTTACTAATGCCATGCTACTGTTTCAGGTTGCAATGACAAAAATATTGTAATAAAATGCTATACCATAATTAAATGCAAGTAATAAAAACACACTCGTGTGCTTAAGGTCCGGTGCTTAAAAATGTCATTATGCTGTCTCTTTCATGGCCTATTCCAATTGACAGATTCCTTAGTTTAACTTACAGTGGTGTGAAAAAGTATTTGCCCCCTTCCTGATTTCTTATTCTTTTGCATGTGTGTCACACAAAATGTTTCT
>JBBJLR010085758.1:7500-10513 GCA_037577145.1 Brachypetersius gabonensis | reverse complement strand
GATCATCAGCTGTGAGTCGGGTTGGTCCACAGTTAGGGATCCGGTTCCACTACGGTTCTACTGCACATTATGGCCAGGTCTTCAGATGCCTTGTAGCAGCAGCCATTGAAGGATACACTGTGATATTGCACAAGAAATATTGCACATGAAAGAACCACTGTCTTTATTAGTCTTTGGTGGTGTTTGTTTGCTTGTGTGTGTGCGGCAAACTGGGAGATGTTGATTGTAGAGTCTGACAACAGCTGGAAGGAAAGTCCTGAGGTATCTCTCCTTCACACACCAAGGGTGTGGCAGCCTGTCCTCCAGGGTTTGGTCCCTCCTCATGTGTTTGGACGCCAGATTTGAGGACCCCTGGCCTAAGGCTACCATTATGAAGAAAGTTCTGTAAAAGAAATGTTATTTTTTTTTCATCATCAATTCAGACCTGCAGACATGGAGCTTAAAAAAAAAAGCTGAAGGTGTCATAAAGCGAGATCTTGCTCAAGGACCTAAATTTATGAAGTGTAAACTCATCATCGGAGATGGCTGCGAGGGAGCCGAGCTCAAGGTTTCTCATCAGCTCCGGTTCCACAGTCATTACCACGGCACAGTGGCTGCAGAAGACACGTCCACCAGGAGGTATCTGGTGCCGCTACAGTCCACCATGCATCAGATTTAAACCCACAACCATGTTTCAATGCAGTTACCAGATACACCGAGGTCATCACAACTAACTGCATTATTTTGTGCAGCTAATTGCAATTAATGTGTTAATTCTGTGTGTTTAATTGCACTTACTCCCATTTGACCCTAATAAAGATTTTGCATTGACAGTGTGTGGCAATAATGTATTATTAATGCATTATTAATGCATCCATAATGAGGTATGCTTCACAGCTCTAATGTCTGCATATTCTCATTCATACATATGCAAATCTTTATATTATAAACATATAATGGGTTCAGTGAGGGATGCCATTGAAGAACTATAAAGAGCCTTTCAAAGGACGGTTCTAAGAGTTTTAAGAGCATCCACACAGTAGAAAGAACTCTGACGAAGAACCTTTTTCAATAAAAACAATGAATCTAATTTGCCTCTGTGATGGAGAGGTTCTTGTAAATGGTTCTTAAACCTTTAGAACTCAGAGAGTCTTAGAAAAATCCCCCAGGTTCAGAGAACTTGTGATTTTTCAGTTTGTTTCTAAGACCTAAATAAAAGAAATTAGTTTCTTTATTGCTCTTTATGTTCATTTTGTTAAAGTAGTTTTTATTAATATTATTTATTATTATTACATTTTTTAAAATGACAATAACTTTGTGACTCAGGAACACCAAACAAAGCTTAGCAGGACGTCTGACACCTCGAGCACCGACACACACCAGGGGAACTTCCATATAAGGTGTTGTTTTGCTGTATGACGTCAATTTACTTTGTTGCGCTTCCAGCATGGATCTGTGCCGCTCGTGTTCTAACAGTTTCAGGAACAGTTCTAAATAGCTGCAGAGGGAGATAAGACAAAGAACCATTGGTGCTATATAGAGTTATTTTTGTCCCGGAGTTCTCCAGTGCTGGGGCCGTATTACAGAAACTTCCTAACTTGAACATCCTATCTTAACTGTGTGGTAACCATGGTAACGGCAGTTTAGGATCTTATTTAGGAAAAAAGCCGTTACAGAACAACAGTTCCTGAGTCAGTTTTCTCTCCTAATTTAAATTAAGAAAAATGTATTACAGAAGCATCCTAACCTCAAAAAGCCTTAAATAAACTCATAACTTTAGGAAACCCTTCCGCTGTCCGAACTGTCGCCAGCTGATTATTAAGGGGTAATTAAGGGGTGTTAGGGGTAATTAGGCCCGTCAGCGCGGCGCTCTCCGTCCCGACTGGGGTACAATTAACAAATGAGCTTTGTTTTTTCTCTAAAGATGATTTACAAAGTGAAGAGTGTGACTGTGTGTGTGAGAGAGTGCGTGTGTCCATATACTTTTGTAATCATAGTTTTGTATGACAGCTCTGTCCCAGTACTTTAGTCCACATTGTCCAGTTGGTCTGGTGTAAAGTTCAGAGCAGGACGATGTTTAACCTCCATATTCTGAAGACATTAATGAAGAGACTCTGGTGATACAGTGTTACGGACTGGAGCCTCGTAAAGTTACAGTGGCAGCAGGTAACAGTGACTTCGCCAGATCACATGCTGCGTTAGTTGCTAGGTAACAAACATAAAAGTGGATCAATGATGTTAGATCGCTTATTTAGGATTCCTAACTCGAGAGAAGATAGGATTCCTAAACCCAGTTAGATCTGCTTCTGTAAAAACAAACTGAACAAAATCCTCTTAAATCGTCCTTAACTTTATACTGAAGAGAGGAAGTTTCTGTAATGCGGCCCCTGGGCTGTAACTGGGAGGAGGCCCATGGGTTGAAAGCAATGCCTTCTGACAAACAGATGTTGACGTGACCCGTACTGGCACTGTAACAACCCCACGATTATTTCAGTCGACTGGGCCGGAGCACCACGAGCAGGAGACGCTGACAAATAGGAGTAATCTGCCTCAGGGACTATTATTTACATAAACGGCTCGGGCTATATGCTGCGATCCCTCTGGGATTAAATGAGCCTCCATTATCAACTGCGCTCTCACTAGGGGGATTAATAAACTAAACTCAACACCCCCCCACCCCCGCCGACGTGCCGAAATAATATCTCCGCTGCGAGCGCACCCATTATTCATCTCTGACCTCTTGGGTTCTATTCAAATTGCCTGCTAGAGCTGGCCTGGCCTGGCTGGGGAGGGCTGGACGCTTTGCATGACATTCATCTCAGAAATCTTTGGCTCTAAATCTCTAACAAGGTCGATTCACCCTTAGAGTGTGAGGGGTACGGGTCCAGGAAGGAGGGGCCAAAAATGGTAAACGGCTTAACAGCTCCTTATATGGACGTTCCTCTCGGTTTGTGTTGACGCTCGCGGTGTAATTTTAAAAACATGTAAGAATAATTAAAACTGGGGTTTTAAAAATGGCTTCACACACAAATGA
>JBBJLR010085758.1:0-2500 GCA_037577145.1 Brachypetersius gabonensis | reverse complement strand
TTTTTAATTTACCTGTGAGACAACAGATCAAGCAACCCACCATTGATAAAAGAAGGTGAAAAAAGAAACAAATTCCTGCATGTTTTTCCCTCTAATTGTCAAAGGAGAGGCTTTGAGAGGTAATGTATTAATTATGTAACTCAAAGATATCTTAAAGCTCATTATGGGCTACTTTATGGGTCTTAATTAGACAACTAAGCATACAAATTATAAACAAAAAATTAAAGCAGGACAGCATCCTAGAAATAGCTCACAGCGTGATTCCCATTTCTTGTACTGAGACGCAGAAGCTTTGAACAGCAAAGTCGGCCACAAAAGCTAAACCCCTCCATTCTAACCCAAATGCCTGAAAAAGTTCAAAATCTTTCAAGAAGTCATTTTTGCTTTTCAATTAAGGGAAAAATATGCCAAAGGGTTAGTGTGAAGCAGCTCTGTGCTAGTGCTCTGGGTATATTTATCTTTACCACTGGATGTTGAGCATCTGACAGTTTCTTTTTCCCAGACTGGGGTTAGAAGCATAGTTTGAAACTTTGAGCCCCAAAGGAGGTTTTTTACACCTGAAAGGTCTGGGTACTGATCTCTTACCAAGCAAGTCTGTGACCTTTGGACAAATACGTTCCAGAAGGACAAATACGTGGAGCATTTTTCAGTCATTACTTCAGTGTTGCAGCTGTTTTGGGAGTGAGAGGGATGCAAACAATGTGGGGTCAAATGGACTTTTTATGTAGTGAAACAGACTCCTGTATCTCAGGCTTCCCGCAATCTTCCTGAATCCCCAACGCAACGGTATCTGCTGATTTTGAGACCAAAATACAGATATTTCTGAATTTTGAATTCACACCTGAATTATTCTAATCACCCTCTTGGTGGCTTTAACGTAGCACCATTTAGAAACATTAAGAGCAAGCCCAGTACAACCGACTGGTTCCAGCTCGGTTCGGTTCAGTTCGGTTCTACTCTGTTCAATTTGGTTTCGGACCTACAGTTTTCCACCACAGCTGGTTGCTATAGCGACCAAACATTCTGAGGAGCAGCCCGAGCGGAGGCTTTAAGCTGAGGTAAACAACCCGGCATCATTACAATTACAAAACCCGGCATCAAACCAGCAGAGATGAAATCAGAGGGGTTTTATTTCTTATCCTTGGTTTGTGGCTGTTTGACACAAAACAGAGACAATTGGCACCAGATAAGACTTAAAGAAGCAATTTTAGGCTACCGCTAATGCTAAGGCTTGCTTGTGCACCCAAAACAGTTCTGACCCATCGAGGTATGGACTCCACAAGGCACTGCGGTTCTGCACCAAGCAGCAGATCTCATGTGTCCACTGTGTGTGCTTTTGCCAGTGGACAGGGGTCAGCATGGGTTCACTGCATGTTCTCTGACTTTTCTATCAAGGGCAGCATTAATGGTTTCAGCAGTTTGTGCTACAGCAGCTCTTCTTCAGGAAAGGATGGACTAGCCTTGATTCACCCACACAACAAGGAGCCTTATGAGTTATGTGGGATGCAGAATTTTGAGCTGCAACTAGACACTCCAGACATCACCCCAAAATCCCTATTTCACATTTGACTGGATTGTTTATACACTTGTATAAAAGTGATTGATCTGACTCAAATGCTATTAAAATTATCAGGTAAAAGAGTAAACCTTGTTGGGTCGTGGCTCATTCTGTCAGTCTTTATTGATCCTCCATCTCTTTTTGGTACATAGTGGTCTAGTCCCCAACCATGGAGCTTCTTTTCTGTTTTATGTCACAATCCAGCCGCATCATTGTTGTGTCAATATTATGACAGATGAGTCGGTTGCAGTAAGTGCGAGAGTCGTTGGGAGTGCATTGCCGGAGCTGAGAGCAGCACGGCAGCTGCGGGTTTACTGTTATGACAGAGCCTTTGTTCAGCCTGTAAATTAAACGGCGCAGGCTGCCGAAGACTCTATATGATTGACTCAATGATCGTGAAAGTTAACGGAGCAGGAGAGTGGTTGGAGATGGAGTTAGCAGGCTCAGGGTGCAGAAGCTCCACATTGTTTTTATTCCCCCCTTCTGTGCACCAATAGGTTTCTAACTTTATTCTACACTCACCGCAAAAGAGTTTGATGCAATGTTCCTTCATTACGAAGTTTACTGTAAGGTTGTTTGATAGCAATCTGTGCCACTGTGTCCCAAACAGAGAAAGAAGCTCAATAAAGACTGACAGAATGAGCCACAACCCAGCCTGTTTTATTCCTTACCCAATACTTTTAATAGGTAACTTGATTATGGTATATGCTATCAGTCTCAAATAAGGTAGGATCCAAAAGCTTCCATGCCCAAGCTTGCCATTTAATTAAAAAAACAAGTACTTTGTACTGTAACTCACGGGCGACTTTATCAGAAACTCTAGCCTTAACAAAAAATCACTAGTGACTTCAATTGAAACACATATTTCCACTCACTGGACACTTTATCAGAAACACCACCTTCTACTTCCACTCACTGGACACTTTATCAGAAACACCACCT
>JBBJLR010085728.1:0-10513 GCA_037577145.1 Brachypetersius gabonensis | reverse complement strand
TAGGCAGTGACAGTCTCTGCGTACTCCTGGAGGTCCGTGGTGTTATTGTAGGTGGCAGCCTGCTTAAACATACTCCAATCTGTGGTGTCAAAGCAGTCCTGTAAAGACCCTTCCAGCCACACTTGTATCTGCTTACGAACCGGTTTGGTGACAAGTCTCAAGTCTTTGTGCTCGAGTCCAAGTCAAGTCTCAAGACTTGTTCACAAACAGCGACTCAAAATGTGGGGTGTTTGAGCTGTAAATACTGTAAAATCTAAATGTTTAGAAGATATGCTAATTGGTCATGCCCCACAATTACAATTGGCTGTTACATAGCAGGGGGCGGGGTTGAGTGCTGTGATATGCACTCACCAACATGGATTTGCCTTAAACGATCTTAATCTAAATGTTATAAAATATCTCAATGTGAAACTCTACAGTTAGATGTGACCCCTTTCCAACGACCCATCGAAAGTCGTTGAAAAGTCGAAAAGCAGAAAACCGTTCAACACGGACAAAAGTAATGGGACACCGGGGCGCGGTGAACGGCTTTCGGGTCGTTGGAAAGAGAGAAAATTCCATGAAATTGTTTACGAGTTTTGACTCACGATTCACAGCACAGAAGTCCAAGTCAAGTTTCAAGTCTTTAATTGTGCGACTTAAGTCCAAGTCTCAGCCTCAAGTCCATCTCTGCTCAGTGCCAACAAGCAGTGCTCCTGCGCTTATGCTTGTTTGATATGATGTTAGTGTTGCTATTTTTAGCCTAATGGTTAGGGCGTTTTCCCTGCGATCAGGAAGTTGTGGGTTCAATTCCCAAGACTGCTAGTGGCACCACTGAGGATGCCTTGAGCAAGATGCCATCCCCACACACTGGTCACTTTCATGTCTGTGCAGTTTTTTTCTGAGATCAACTTTCCTGATTCTATTGGAAGTTGAAGGTTTATCTGCATTCTTTCTCCACTTTAGTCCTATTTATACAGTCTGCATGATTTTTTTGACGGTCCCCACTAAATCTAATACTGGGCATCAATCTGGTGCACAAAGGGCCTGTTACACTGCAGGTTCCCATTCTAACCAAGCAGAACGTCCATCTACTCAAGGGAAGGCCAATCACTTAAATGAGAAGATTCAGGTACTTTTGCTTGATTGACATGAAAGCCTGCAGCCTCATTAGATTAGTGACCCCTGTTAGAATACCCTGAGCCTGTAATGAAACCCATGAAACCAAAAACACTTCTAGAACAAGTCAGAATTCTCATACACACCAAGACGACTGAAGCCGTGTCCGTTTATTTTTCTCATTCATGTTTACAGACCGACCAACAAAGACCCATATCTGAGCGCCTTCAAAAAAAGGCTCAATCCTCTTTACACAATCACATACATGCTGTTTGAGGAAACGAATACACGTCCAATAGATGGCCAACGTTTACAGATGCAAACTTGTCTTCAGTCAACTCAGGTCTTCAAACCAAGTCTTCTATTTTTCCTTTACTGTGAAGAGAAATCAAAATGGCAGTGAGGAAGTCATAGCATCTCCAGATATCAAACATCAGCACCAACCTCCTAGCGATGAAGGCCACCTTGAAATGCCTTTTCTTGAACTTCCTGTTATCATCAGGGGTCCCAGTACAACACTCTGGCCTGCTCCGTAGAATTCTGCCAGCAGGAAACATTGGAAGTAATCACAAATTAAAATGCATTACATGAGCGGGGTATCATGGTTGAGGGAACCGTCAGACGTATACTTCACCAGAATGCAAACCCCGCCTCAGCCGGCGCCCGCAGCCGTAATCACAGCAGTGGCACAGATGGTTCTTTGAAGGGTCGTCTAAAAGTTGCCATCTGTGATTGAAAACACCACCATAGCAGAAATCAACAGTAAAACAGTTCCGGACAAAAATTTAACCAAGAGAGGTATTTACTCTTCCAGGTCTTTATTATAGTGGCAAGATTTCTTCTCTTCACTCAGGTCATCAGGGTCCCACACCATGAGTTTGCAGTGGATGTAAACCTAGTAGTAAATTAAAAAAAAAGGACTGAATAAGACTGACTAACTTCAGTGGCCATCCTTTAACAGCCCATTAGTATCATATCTGCACCAACTGGAGTTTTAATCTTTGCCTATGCATTCTTTTTATTTCCTACTATTTTTAACTCCTTATTTTGATTGCATTCCCATCAAGCACATTGAAATATGATAATGCGCTACATAACTGTAGCCAAAAAATTACACAAAACCCAGCATCAGTCAGTAAGAAGGAAAACGTAGATTTCTTAGTAATCAATATGAATTTGCATATAGAACCTTCAGCTGGATATGGTCACTATAAAAATCAGATAAAATATTGCACCATGAATAGAAGGGCTTTTTAAAATGCTGATTTGGATAAAGTTTGTTGGAAAGGGGGAGAGACACCAAGGTAGACTTACCAGGCCCCGTTTTTTGTACTGGGTAATAACAGACCTTTGTTTTTCTAATCAAAAGGAACCAAAACTCATTTACACCAGCATCTCCAGTAACTGGTTCTCCCTCATGATTTCCAATAGGAAGAGGAGCTCAGTGCAAATTTACCATGACATTATTTGCTTCAGGCTCTGAAATGTCCTTGTACTCAAAGCTGGTCACTTTTGATCAGACCACTCAAGCTGCACGTGAATGCAAACAAACAAGGCCCATGCATGGAACTGCAGTTTACTATATTTCAAGCAAGACGGAGCTCCTGCAAAGCTATTGTAAATGGTCAATAAATCAATAGCTTAGAAACGGACTGCAGCTTCATGTCAAAATAGAGAACCTCAAGGTCATGCAAAGCTTGTTAATCTGACCATCCGGTCCTATATGTAGCTTAAACATCACTATTGGCTGTTTAGAACTTACCTCCTGGTCTAGTGCAAAGCTGAAGGCTTGTAACTGAAGGACAATTGATGAGGAGTGATACCTTGGCAAGAACCTGGAGTATCCAGTCTTACTGTCCACAAGGCATCTAGAAAACAAACCACCAGTTAGCCGTTCCTGCAGAGGGTGCTGTGCCTCTGATCTAATTAAACACACCCCTTGTTAGCGATCGGATACACCCCGGTCTCTGGTCCGAGTGTGTGGGCAGCGGAGGCCACACACTCCTCCAAATGCAGCATTAGGGGCTGATGGGCCTGCTGGTCAACTGCAGCCCAGATGTGGATGAAGGAGCCCAGGGGAAAGGTACTGGAGTGGGCAGGGCCACTGAGGTCATCTGTTTGGAGGACAGGAACGTCAGACAAAAATTCTGTGACCCCTAAACACTGGACTTCAAGATCTAAAGCCCTTTCTTCACAGGTGAACAGGAACGGTAACCATTTTTTCTTAGTACAGAACAGTCCCTTGCACCAATGTAGAAGAGCCAAAATTTATCATGAAAGTCTAAACGGTGGAACATGAAATGTTGTAGTCAAAATCCACAAGGATGTTGCTATTGAAATAAAGTGACCAAAAGCGATTCCTGCTTGAAGCCGTTTTTGCTTGAGAGTGGGAGGTGCATTAAAGTATCCATCCTGTATAGTTTAACCCCCGCGAGACGCTCACCGTTCAGAAGACCCATGTGGAAGGTCAGTCTTCCCCGTCCTCGCAAAACACCACCTTGAGGATGGACTGTGGAATGGCCCAATTCATCGCTGAAATATAGATTCATAAAATTAGTGACAGGTTTAAAGCTCAAATCCTTCAGTGACTAACAGCAGTACCTTTCATAAACACACTTGACAGGAAGGGTGAAGAAAGCAGGGCTCGGCTTCACTAAAGGCCTGAAGGCCAGCTCGCTTTCATAGATCAGCTTCTTTCCTGTTCTCTGATTTTCAAAAAAGTAATTTCATTAGATTGCAGCACATTATTCTGGTTACACACAGTGACTGATGGTTTACCTTTTGTATGAAACGACATTCGGATGGGTGGTATTGGAAAACTGCCTCCCCCCGTCCATCCGGAAGATGGGAGAACGTGGAGGGAAAGCAGCTTCCCAGGAAAAGGCGAGAGGGCATGGCGGCCCAGGCCTTGCTGACATTCCACGTGACCATGATTAAGTCTTTTTTGCATTCTACCTGAAAATCTGAATAACGAATAAAAAGAGAAAGACAGCAAGTGTCTGAGCTCCAGGGAAGATCTGATCACACGTTCAGCAAGGGACAAACCTGACAAAACCTTAAGAGCAGTGCTCCTCTACCTTCAGAAGCTGAAACCAAAGCTGCAGCAGCTAAAAGAAGAACCCATTGCCTCAAGAATGACATGTTAGATGAGCTCGAATCGAACACAGACCTAGGCCAGAGGCTCCTGAGGATGGCTGGATTTAACAGCTCTTCTAATCAGCTCCACAAGCAGCAGCACCTGCTGGGGCAGAACCTTCAGCTCCAGGCCTTCAGAGGGCTCCATAGAGTCTCAGCACCTTCATACAGAGAGAACACGCTTGTAAGTGTGAGGCTGTACACCTCACTTCACCCTCTTCATTATTAATTTTGCTAATTATTTTTCGGTTATTGAAGCAAGTTAAGAAAACAAATAGGAAGACTATGATGATAATTGCTGTAATGTCTCGGTTCCTGCTCCTTTAATGTGTCTGAATTGTTCTAACTTTCATGTCCTTTGTGCAAGTGTGTTTGGTTTCTCCTATATTTTGAAGTTTGGTTAGCTTTTATTTATTATTTTGTTTTTGGAAAAAATAAGTATAATTCAGCCTGTGATTCTTTATAAAGCTTTATAACAAAGTTTTCTGATTCTTAATGAAATTTTAAATGCTGGTGTTTTATTCCAGAGTAGGTGTAGAAACATATCTTTTTCTTTATTGTTGAAAAAAGCTGCATTCAGTCCATATTTTTAAATCAAGTTTTTGAGGTATCTTTAATGTAAAATGTCAGTCTGGGCCTTCAACAGTTTCCTATTGGGAAACTATTTCAGTTCCACCTTGAATGCTGCAGCAGTTAAATTCTGAACCCTGTACAGATTTGTTTATTGATTGATTGATTATCGAAGTTTCATTCTGTCCATAACCCCTTTCTTGGCCGGTTGTGGGGTCTTGCAGTGAGATCAGAAGATCTTCGGACTCATAATAAAAAGCGTGCTTAGAAATTATTCTAAATTCGATCGTACGAGTGAAATTAAGAATGTGCGTAAGAACAGAAAAAGCGAGATTTATCAAATTTTGGCTGGCTGGTCTTACACATACCAGTAAGTGATCAGCAATGATAAATCCCACACCTTCTAAATCACTGCGCTGGGGCAGCTCAAGTGAATTTGCATTCTGAATTGCTTCCAATTAACAATATATTGTGTTAATATTGCATTTCAGAACCGTTTCAAGATTTGGTCGATTGAAAGCGTTTACTATTTACAAGTATTAACATGTCTAATGCAGAATTATGCAATGAGGAGAATGTGGAGAGCAACACTGTGCAGTGAGGGTTTAAAGTGGTATTGTGTCCCGTAGTTGCAGTTTAGAAGTACAACAACCATGTGGATACTGTAGTCATTTCTTGCTGGAATAATGGAGAAGCGCGCAAAGAAAAGAAACGTTTGCGAGACTGAGATTGAAGTCTGAAGCTGGGAGTAGAAGCTGAGAATAAAACCCCTAACTATCCACGTAATTATATTCGTTATGAGAAGGTGCTTTTATCGCTATGTGGGTACTGCTGCTATAAAACAACAAAAGTAGGATTTTCAGCGATGGCATGAAATTCCCGCTTAAATTCCACTTGTGCCGGACTTGGGTATAGAAACTGAATATAGTTTGGGACCAGGGAGAATCTTGCTTTTGTTTTGCGCTGTAGCATAGCTCCCAAATCGTGACACAAATACAGCAATATTTGTCTCAGAAGGTGGTACCTACTCATCAGCCATTCTGTATTTGGTCACATATTTTGCGAGGTTCAAACATGCATTTTCGCAATTCTGCTTTAATATTATTATAACATATCACTAGGGCTGACGCGATTATTCGAGTAACTCGAATGATTCCATAGCAAAAAATGTTTGAGACAAATTCTTTGCCTCGAGGCTTCGTTTAATTCGTCACCAAAGTCCACCTGGGTGTGACCCGGGGAACATGCTATTTTTGGCAGGGAGTAGGGTTTTTTTGCACCGAAGAAGAGCACACTACTCAGAGTAGGAGACATGAAGTAAAACCCTGCAGGACTATTTTTTTAATCCCGCTCCTGCAGAATTTCTGATGATTCCCACCCACTCCTGCCTGTTCCCGCCCACTCCGCCAGCTCTCCCGGTCATATGAATATATGTTTTTAAAGTTAAAAAACGATAAATGTTTTGTTATTGTAAGTTAGTGGTGCACACTGGCTATGAAAAACGAAGCGAACTATCACTAACAATGGCTGCTACCATCACTGCAACTTTATTACTGTAACCATTATTACTATACATTTATTGTCATTAACTATCACTGTAATGTTATTACTGTAACTTTATTATCACTAACTTTATTATTGCTGCAACTTTATTGGTTTAACCGTATTATTGTAACTGTATTACTGTAACATTATTACTGTAACTGTTACTGTAACTTTTTTACACATTCATGGAGTCGGTTCAGTGATCTGGTTCGGCGTCTGCCTACCCGGTCCTCTGGTTCTCCGGATCTCGGTTTGTCTCTTTTTATCAGGGTTTTCTACTTAAGTAAATTAGTGACCAATATTTGAATGAAAAACATATAATATAAAACAAGTTTGAATAATGCGTTTTTTTACTTCAATTGTAATTATAGCATTTAATATTGAATATAGAAACATTCAGCCTTTCAAATTCAGCAAAAAAAATTACCTTAAATTTTTCAGTCGCTATTTATTTTGGCCGCCGATTTCACTGAAATTCGTGAAATTAAGAGCGCATGGAAAATTATATTGAGAGAGAAATTCATTGTAGGTGGGTAATTAATTTGGGCAATTCTTTAAGCAGCTGAGCCACCAGTAGGATCCCATTCTGAACCCAAGTCTCAAGGTAGAGTGACGTGTTTTAAATAAAAAATTTTTTTTAATAAAACTCTTGTTCCAAATAAGGTATTTGTGTGGTGAAAAGCTATGTTTATAAATTAGAGTCTACGCTAATACGACCTGCTTATGGAAGGATGACAGAAGGCACCATTAGAGCAATGTGGGGTGAAGGGAAATTTTGTCACTAAATTGCTTCATTAGTTTGCGCTTAAAAAGAGGCAAACTAAGAATAATTTGCACTTTGACAAAAATTCAACAATAGTTCAGTCTGTGATTTGTGAAAAAAATATTGTTAATGAGTCTGATGCTGCGTGAAATTATTTTTCTGCCAAGTGGGGATTGAGAAAAAGTTTGAGAACCACTGAATTAGAATAATGGCGAAAGAAGAGCTTGATGCAGCTATTTCTACGACGGCGTGTTAGGGCCATTGTGTATATAAAAATAAAATAAAACGGGGTTGGGGAGGGGGGTAAAATTACAAGAAAAAAGTCAGAAATTCAGAGATTAATGTCATACATTTGCCTGAAAAAACTCGGATATTCTCTGACATTGTAAAATCATACATTTGCGACAATGAAGTCCAAATTTTCGAGATTTAAGACGTAAATTTACGAGAAATAAGTCGGAGATTCTCTGAGATTGTAAAATCATAAATTTGCGAGAAAGAAAACTCCGAAATCGTTTGAGATGTAAGTAGCAAATTTACGAGACGAAAAATCTATTCTCTGAGATTTTACAGTAAAATTTAAAAAGGAGGAAATCACGCAACCACAACGTCTGTGTGAAACTTGGCCGCCGGACGCTTCACACGGAGGTACAGGCTCACGGCGAAGAGGTGGACATGGCTGAATCACCTGTGTTGAAATGAGATGTGCAGAGTCGGCAATTTATGTTTCATGTCACGTGTATTACGGTAGACCACGTTTGTTCGGCGGAAGAAAGACAAATATACCTCCTACGCTGCCATAGCAGACACATTTGGCCCACATCTGGTGTGAAGCTGGCACAGGTGGCTTACAGTCGGCACTGGCAAACGGCATGTGAACCAAACACGGCCCAGGTGTGGCAGAGTTGGCACTGGCTTTAATGCGGCAAATAACAAATGGGCCAGTTGCTGAAAAATGCATTTGGCCCGCATGTTGTTTAGAACTCAAGGCCATTATTATTGTCTGCAATTGTTTGTAAATTTAATTCTCATAAGCCAAATACCAGGAGTTAAAACATTGTCAAATAGTTTTTTCATCACAAAAAACACTATAAAAAGATATAAAGATCTAACTATGAATTAATCTTATTTTTAGATTATGTTATGAACTAGAATTTATAAGGTGAACTTAGGATACAATGTATTTAGTTTGATGTATTTGGTGTACTAAAGTTACATTATAATTAGAGCAAACACTGACACTCTGATTATGACACTAGATAGGTCTACTTTGATACATTTTTGTGATGATCACAAACGACATTGGAAAACCATTCAATTAAAATTAAAGCTTGGTCTATTTTTTGCTGCCTATATTGTCAGTAATCATTTTCTTCCGTGTCCTATTTGGTTAAAAAAAAAATTAAACTAGTTATTCCTCAATTAATCTAGCGTTAACTCTTGCATTTTCAAAACGTAAATACTTGGCATCGGCTTTTCTGTTAATGCCCTATTATGGCTTTCCTATTGACAACAGAGTTTGGCTTCTTTTTTTTTTTAAAAAAGAAGCTTTTGCATAATTCCAAACTGAAAGCGATGATAATCAAAAGGTGGATGTTAACGTTCAGACAGTCAATCAAAGTCACGTTTGCTACGAGAGGCCAATGGGATGATGAATTGTGGGTCGGGCGGCGGTTACAGGAGCAGCGCTGTTTAAATTCAGCTTCTGAACTTGACTGCTGGCGTTAGTCTGCCATTGCACTCCTGGATCATCACGAGCAAATTACCGGTAAGTGAAATACCTCTGTTGATTTTATATTTTGTATCAGGAGCAACTTTCTTTGAAATGTTTAGTCTTTCGGGATTTGCTGTGACGTCAGTGATGGAACTTATCGTTGATTTTAAAATCTCGAGAGTTGACTAACATTAACATGCTAGGTGTATTTAAAGGTGTCATTAAGAGGGTGTTAAGATAACCATTTTTCCTGTTCAGCGACTTCAGCGATTTCAAAGAAGTTACAACTTTAATCTAGCTAGCTAGCTAACGAGCTAGCTTTAAATGTGTTGATTTTTAGCACCGACTGCCTTTGTGGCCACGACACCAAACTGAACTCTACCCTTGCAATTCTATGTGGATTTATCTGTAAAAAGCGAGATACGCATTTGAGCTACATGCACCCCTAATCCGCGCAGAAATGTCTGCTGCTCCACTAGTTGTTTTATTTATTAATTATAAAATGTCGCCTGAAGTATATATTTCATAATTGATAAATAAATAAATCGATTAGTGGAGCAGCAGACATTTCTGCGCGGTTTAAGGGTGCATAAAGTCAAGGAGAGAACTATGCCGGACTATTTTTTTTAAGCCCGCTCCCGCCCAATCTCTTCCCGCTTCCGAATATAAAAAATAAAAGTTCAGACAACACCTAAATGTCTCAAGCAGTGGCCCGTCTAACAACTAAATACACCCGTAATAATGTAGCTGGTGGTGTTTTCCATTACTTTGGAATTTTGAATTCTGTTGGGAAAATTCTAGATGAAGTGTGGGCTGCAGTTCCCGACAGACATGCATTTAGGCTTCAGCTGAATTTTGATGGGCTGCCTCTTAAGAGTACTAGTATGCAGTTTTGGCCAATTCTTGGTATGTTGCAAGGATATACTAAGAGACCTGTGTTGATCGACTGTTTTGCGGTCCTTCAAAGCGAAATTCATTGTTTGAGTATCTTCACAACCTGGTTGAAAAACTGAAAATGTTGAAAAGTGGGTTTCTCTTCAAGCAGAAAACCTTTTTTGTGAAACTCCAGCAGGAGCCTTTATTAGAGGTATGAAGTCATACTGCATACCATGGATGTTACAAATCTCACCAAACAGGTGTACGAAAATGTAATCGAATGACGTTTCCTGAGGTCAATGCAAGGCGCAGAACTAATGACAGTTTAAGACGAGCAGCAGATGAACATCAGGTATGTCACTCACCTCTTGCAGATGTTGGCAATGACATGATCGTCTGTTTCCCATTTGATTATATGCATTTGGTTTGTCTTGGTGTAGTGAGGCGCCTATTAGATTTGTGAATCAGCACTGGCCCCCTGCGTGGTCGCATTTCATCTGGCCAAGTTTCTGTGATCTCAGAAAGACTTCTTGCACTGAGAAATTACATTCCTAGTGAGTTTTCACGAAGGCCACGGGCACTGACTGAACGGTGTAGGTGGAAAGCCGCTGAACTAGGGCAGTTCTTGTTTTACACAGGTCCAGTTGTGCTGAGGGATAATAATAAAGTCTCAGGTTTATGACAACTTTATGCTCCTTTCACTGGGTGTGTACATTTCGTCAAGTCCAAAATATTGTATGGACATGAATAAGCTTGCTAACACCCTTTTAGTTTCATTTGTTGAGCACTTTGGCCAGCTGTATGGTGAAGAG
>JBBJLR010085687.1:0-10514 GCA_037577145.1 Brachypetersius gabonensis | reverse complement strand
AGCGAGGCCTGAGGTAATTAGGTGGCAAGTGGTGGGAGTGGCTTTGCTCTCCCTGAATTGTTGAAAAGGACCTTCAGGACCAAAGGACCTTGGTTTTTCAATGCTATATTAGCCAGATAAAAATGAAAATCAGTCTGAGAAATGAATTTAGAATAAGAATGTTATCTGCATTCTAATCACACATTTAAACAATTAGATACACAAATGCCATTAAAAATATTAGAAATTATACTAGAGTGGGGCCTATAATCATGCCTGATTATGCTGTAAAATTAACAGGAAAAAGGACATTTCAATTCTAACTCAATTATTTGTAGGACAATCATCAGCTAAAATTTTTGCAACAGTCCTAGTGGTCAAATAAGTGTTTAGGAGGAAGCATCTTTTTAAGTTTACCATGAGGTTTGATCCAATCATATGATCCACCAGTGGATGTTGGTCAGTGAGTTCACTGAGTGCCACAAGCTTTATTTCTCTTGATGGTGAAAAGTTTAGTTGAAAGTCTCTGTAGTGTGAACTATATCCCCCACACAACACTTTCACAATAAGGAACAATCCCCCATTTACAGCCACATCTGAATGATTACAGCTAACTCTGCCATTCCACTTGCTAATCCAAGCTAATCCATGGGCGACTATCAGACCTTTACTGTCGGCTACGCCACTGCTGGATAAGATCAGAGATTAAATAAAATTAACCTATATTAGTCCCACAAGTGGGAAATGAGCTTGGTCATGGCAAAAAGTGGACAGTACAAAGTTAAGAGCAGCAAAAATTAAGGAAAACAATAGAATAGAATAAAATAAAACAGAAAAAAGTGCTATGTCGATACACAGTCATGGCCAAAATTGTAGCACCTCTGAATTTTTTTCCCAGAAAATCAAGTATTTCTCACAGAAAAGTATTGCCTTAACACATGTTGTACTATACACAGGTTTATTCTGTTTGTGTGTATTGGAACAAAATAAACAGAAGGAAAAAGCAAATTTGACACACTTAACTTAATATTTGGTTGCACACCCTTTGGAAAAAATAACTGCAATCAGTCGCTTCCTATAACCATCAATAAGCTTCTTAAACCTCTCACCTGGAATTTTGGACCACTCTTCCTTTGCAAACTGCTCCAGGTCTCTCATATTGGAAGGGCGCCTTTTCCCAACAACAATTTTAAGATCTCTTCACAGGTGTTCAATGGGTTTTAGATCTGGGCTCATTGCTGGCCAATTCAGAACTCTCCAGCGCGTTGTTGCCTCCATTTCTGGGGGCTTTTTGAAGTCTGTTTGGGGTTGTTGTCCTGCTGGAAGACCCAAGATCTCAGATGCAAACCCAGCTTTCTGACACTGGCCCTTACAGTGCAACCCAAAAAGCTCTATCTTGGTCTCATCTGTCCACAAGACATTTTCCCAGAAGGATTTTGGCTTCCTCAAGTACATTTTGGCAAACTGTAGTCTTGCTTTTGTATGTTTCTGTGTCAGCAGTGGGGTCCTGGGTCTCCTGCCATAGCGTTTCATTTCATTTAAACCTTGATGGACAGTTTGTGCTGACACTGATGACCCTGAGCCTGCAGGACAGCTGGAATTTCATTGGAACTTGTTTGGGGCTCATCCACCATCTGGACTGTGCTGACTTGCAACCTTTCATCAATTTTTCTCTTCCATCCACACTCAGGGAGATTAACTACAGAGCCATGGGTTGCAAACTTCTTGATAATGTTGCGCACTGTGGACAAAGGCAAACCTAGATCTCTGGAGATGGACATGTAACCTTGAGATTGTTGAAATTTTTCAATAATTTTGGTTCTCAAGTACTCACACAGTGCTGATATTTTACACACCTTCCTCTCAGAGTGATCTCTGTTGATTGACCACTAACATTTTTCAGCCTGATGAGAATAAACTCTCAGAAATCTCATTCTTTGTGCCACAATGCACTTCCACAAACATGTGTTGTAAAGATTACTTTAATATTACAAAAAACTCAGTAGTAAAATCTGTTGATCACAGTCACTTTAAATATCTATTAATGTAAAATAACACACCAGCCACAGGCATTTTAGGGTTTTGATCTTTATCTGAACAAAAAAGGTTCCCAAAGTAAAATCTAGCCTCTTCTGTGAAAGTGCATCAGGATCATTTGCACAGGGCCTGGCAGACACAGGAACAGCTGCAAACCAAGTGTTTAGGAGATCACCCACACGTCTTGTGTCTGGCACTGGTCTTCTGGCTCCCCCAGCCATCACAGTTCGCTTATATTGCATGTGGCTGAATTAAAAAAATAATTTCTATTACCTGCCCACTTCATTCACACCTTTGATCAAAGCTTGCTTACCAGCCAGGCTGCCTCCAGTCCCTGCTGTGTGAAAAAGTTTTTTAATCCATGCCACAATGAAGCTGAAATGATATCTTTAAAGGTTTTGAGATTTTTATTGTTTTGGTTACAGGGTTAGATTTTTGGTCAAACATTTTCATTTGCCTGTAAAAAAGTTATATTTACAAAGAGTTCTGATATAATCAGCGCCATCTAAAAAGAAGCATGCAATACAAAATTAATACATTTAAATGTTTTCAAACCAGCCATACTCAAAAATAATTGACATGCAAACTGCACTATAAGTTGAAAAAGTTACAGAATTTTTTAATACAGTCCAGACCGCTCGCCCGGCTGTCCACATGCCACACATTTTAACAGCATTTTCCCCGATGGGGAATTGATCAAGAGGGAGTTTGAGGCGACAGAGATATATCCGTGAACTTGGCACCCCATAAAAAGAAATAATCACCAAAACTATGCCATTCGTTTGTGCTATGTTTGTGCCGCAAAAACGAACGTTTGTGCTGGTTTGGTGTTTAAGATATTAAACATTATTTTTCTTGACAGTGTTACGTAACTTTCCACCCCATGTTGCCCAAATCGCTCCAAACCGGCGCAGTTCGTTTGTGCTCGATTTATGGCCGTTTGTGCCGTAAAAACAAACACTATCTGTTTTCCTTCCCGAGATATAAGCAAAATATTTTCGGAGCTGTGACGTCACTCTCCACCCCAGTTCGTCTAAATCACACAAAACTGCTGTCATTCGTTTGTGCTCGATTTGTGCTGTTGAAACAAACCTGGTATCTCCAAGCCCTTCTTTAATATAAAGGGAAAAAAAACTTGTTTGGGACTGTTACGTAACTCTCCACCCCATTTCGTCTAAATCTAGCCAAAATGTGCCATTCGTTTGTGCACGGTTTGTGCCGTTGAAATGAACGCCAAATATATTTCCACATCTTAGAAATAACAAAAACAATAATGGGCAGTGATGTTACTCTCCACCCCACTTCCTAAAAATCGAGGTCCAAATCACACAACCGGCGCCATTCGTTTGTGCTCAATTTGTGCCATTGAAATTAGTAAAAATCTGTGGTGGAGACGTGACCCCAAGCAAACCTTTCTCCATACATCTGGTTTATGTACCTGTCATGCTGTTTTGTGCTCTCGCACGGTGCTGGTTTTTACTATTTGCTGTTCTTCCCCCTTTAACTATGAAGTTTAGTAGATATGTGCTTCATATGGTCAGATAATGCATTTCTTAGTGTTTTCTTTTCTTTTTTTTTAAATAATCTCCAATGCACTGTGACCTTACATCTTACCTGCAATGTACTGTACTGCAACTGTGGCTGTACTAATACTGTAAAAGGAGCGATGCTGGATTTTGTCCAATAAAAACTGGGAAAAAAAAATTGTGTATTGTCTTAAGTTTTCTGAATACTTTTAACCGTCAGTAGACATTTAACAGTGTTTCTGGCCCCTTAATTTCCTAATGCCCAAGCTGTTTATTTACATGCATTTTAATTTCTATTTTGCTATTTGGGCTTATTGGAACCTAGAATTAAAAACTAAGCATCATCTTTTGACATAATATACTTTTAGAGAAAAATGTAGTATGGAGCTTCCCTTGTGTTCGCCGCCAATTTTTACCATAGTGTTTTAGACGCTTCTGACACCACGATATGGCAGTCTAAGATCCGACATACGTGCCCATAACACCCCCAATTCAGCAGGGGACATAAGAGCAAAAAAGTGCTGTCCACGCATGTGGCCGCTAAGCCCCAGGAGGTTAAAAACTTTTATTTACATGAAAAAAACGTCTGGCTGAGGAACAAGGTAAGCATGTGCTCTTAGATTTTTTTTTTATTATTTAAAATTAGGGCTGTCAGTCGATTAAAATATTTAATCGCGATTAATCTCGTGTTTGCCATAGTTAACTCTCGATTAATCGCACCTTTAATCGCACCTGTATTAAATATACTGTTTTTAATACTCTTATAAATCTGCACAAAGGAAACATATTTGTCTACTCCTATGTTGATATTTATTAATGGCAAAAGTGGAATAACACTGTAAAAAAAAAGACTGTAAACAAATAAGGGAATTTTTAACCGCAGTGTTCTCTTTAATACAGTCACAGCTGAAGTTCAAATATTTCTGTAAAAACATTCATGTAATCAAATCTAATATAAAACCAAAGCTATTTGCCACTGCAGGGAATTCAGGTTTATCTAGCTTGTTATTGAAAAACAAGTTCCCAGAGCAGCCATTATAGCAACAGCAAAGCATGTGGGCGGAGCCAGTATTAAAGTCACATCTGGTGTAATAATCAGGCGTCTTATATGGACAAAAGTAATGGGACGTACGTGTCGGATGGTTTTCGCGGGGGTCAGGTGTCCCATTACTTTTGTCCATATTAAATAGCTCAGCGTTGGTGTTCAGGGGCGGACTGGCAATATGTGCATTCAGCAAAATGGCCCAAGATGCGGCCGAGATGCGAAAACCCAACCCGGTAAAGAAAGTCCCAGTCCGCCGCTGCTCGCGTTACTTCGGTGAAAGCACCGACTTTCAAAATAAAAAGATTTTAAAAACCTGCGTTAACGCGCGATAAAATAATTGTCGGCGTAAAGTAAACAATGCGTTAACGCGATAATAACGCGTTAACTTTCCCAGCCCTATTTAAAATTAAACATATGTACTTAAATGTGTATGTCCTAATTATCCTCCACTGGTCACAATAATAATGGTAAAACATTTTAGGCCATGACATAAAAGCAGCTTATATGCAATGCACATTTTATGGCAATAAAAGCATGTAATCGATTCTGATTTTCATAAATTGTCTGATTTAGTTCACAAAATGATTCTTAGTACAACTTACTCTGTATAATCTATTTTTCTCCCCTGAACCCACTTACTTGATACGATCTTATTGGATGGTTAGAAAGAAAATAATTCTTCTAATTTTGATTTAAATAATTAAAATTAAGGCTGTTCTTCAAAGCTATCTAATGACATCTGCTAGTCATAAGTAGCAATATCTAATATGACATAGATCACCGTTTCCAATCACATTTGTGGAGGCCCACAACCCACACTGCATATTTCACATCCCTCCTTTGTCTGACACACCTGTTTCAAGTCTTGGAGTCTCTACGAATGAGCTGATGATCTAAATTAGATGTATTTCATTAAATAGAAAGGAAAAAAACATGCAGTGTTAGGGGTGCCTCCAGAAATGTGGTTGAGAACCACTGAATAGATGAAACTTGCATGATTCTAACTTTTGTTTTTAACACAAAAATAAGTTTTTGGCCGAACTCATTTGGCATTACATTAAAAATAATTTCTGTTTTAATCAGATGCCAAGAAAACCGGCCTGTGAAAATGATGACATCATCAAAGTCATCAGTGCTGCAAAGGAACAGATTATTACAGGGAAGAACATAGCAGTCCCTTCTGAAAAGTTGTGGGCAGATTTAAGCCAACAACTGAACAACAAAGTTTCAGCAAAGAATCTTTATACTTTTGTCAAGACAAACAGGCACAATGTCTGGCAAATCCTTGACTTATGTACAATCGACACAAATGTCCAAGAGGAAGATCCAAACACTGAGAGCTCAGAAGAAAGCTCAGCTGATTTTCAGTTACCAGGGTCAAAGGCAAACACACATCAGCAAAGGCAAGATTATGACACTGAGTTCGAGGTCAGTCTCCCTCAACAAAAATGGACAGACATCTGGCCTGAAAAAGTCGCCTACAATGACAAATCACTCAACACATGTAAAAGGGAATACACCATCCTGAAATGTAGAGCATGGACACATGTATTGTACGAGGAGAAATGGAAAAATATCAAAACCTCATGCACTCTTAGATTCAGGAGAGCAAAGATTTTTCCAAACGTTCCATCCCACTACATTGACATAATTTGGAACTGCACAGAATGTGATGCTCAACTGTCTGTGACAGCTGAGTTGCCAGCAGCTATTGACCCAGTTGTGCTTAAATATAAAATCCGCAATGTTGATGAAAGCTTCCATTCTGGCAAAGCAACCCTTGTGTTTACAGAAAGATCATATTCCAGTAGTGCAAATGCTAAAAGAGAACCACACTATCAATTCTATTGCCAACTGGCTCAATGAATGGCAACGTGCAGGTGCTGCTGCGCCCAAAGAAGCAGTCTGTAATTTCTCCTAGGCCTTGCTTGGAGGAATGGTAAAGGCCTTCACTCCTTACATAGACCTGAAAACCTACATCAATCAGTGCTTTGGAGTGCTGGTGAGGAAGCCTGAAGACATACAGATACCACCTTGCTTCATCAGGGTAGATGTGGCACACTGCATTAAGTTCATCAGCCAGTAGGAAATGCTTAAAAAGAAGAGGAAACAGAGTTAGAGAATTCTATCTAAGAACTATGGCACAACTTTTACAACTGATTCACTGGAAGGAGCAAGGGAGCTCATCCATTCAATTTCAGTTGTTGCCAATACCAAGTCACAGTGAGCAGGATGCAGAGGTTAAGCAACAATCTGCAGAAGAAAACCCTGTTGAAAACTGGAAAGGCCTTGGTGTCCCTCCAAAAAAGCGACTGTGCTACCTGACCCCTTGCTCTGAGTGGTTACATGCAGACATAAACCTGAAAAGAAAAAAGACAAGAATCAATGTCTTGAAGAATGGCAACTACCAGGCTAAAATACCCATTACAGTTGACAAAATGCTTGTAAGTGTAAATAATACCTGTGCCTTCTACTCCTTTTGCCAGTGCCTTTGCTCTGCTTTCTGTGACAGTGGATCATTTTGCCATTAACTTGACAAAGAGCACAAGAAAACTAAAATGTTTGATTTAGTGAAGACCATGGTCACAAAAGGAGACGGAAGACATGTTTACGCAAAGAGGGCAAAAATGCTCCTGGAAATATTTCAGTGTGTTCACCTAAAATCAGGTGTGAAACAGGTCAATGCAGATTGCAATGTTGCTAACATAATCACACAACAATGAAACAAGTACCAAGCGCAGTTACGACTGAATGCTCTTCTCCACACTGCAGTCGAAATACAAAATCTTCAAGGACCATTTCTCTCCTACCAACCAACATAGACATTTTACAGACTGGTGGACTGAAGAGTCTCCAAGCAGCACTGGAAGATGCACTACGCCTCTGCAGGTTCAAGTGTCTGAAGCCACTGAAATTACCCCAAGAATGTCCAGATAGCTGGAAAACAAAAGATATTTCATCAACAGAATTCCTCTGTAACGGCTTCGTCACACACAGCTGCATCACTGGACCACTTCTGTGCATTGAAACAAGTGGAGATACAAACCATCCACTGTCTGAAATCCCTGTGACCATGGAGATGGACAACCATTTGTTCACTCTGAGAGGAGTCGCATTCACTCCAGGACCTACAAGAGAATCACTTGGACATTACGTGGCTTACTGCAGAAGAATCTCTCTTGGCTGGGAGAAATATGATGACCTCTATGACCATGTCACAACAGTCTCTGCAAAAACCAAAACACAACACCATGTCATACTGTTCACAAAGGAGGACTAAAATCTATGGATAATGAATATATTGGACTTGTCTCCAAAGAAAATAGTTCATATTTCGAGAATAGTCCATAGCAAAACATTTCTTTTCAACTTATGCTCATTTTAGCAGTTCCATGATTTATTGAACACAAGTTCTTTTAGTGTAGTAATTGTTATTTGTACAGTTATTTTCATTTTTACAGTTTTTTTTTTACATGAACTCAACAGATTTTTCTCAGTCTGATCTGTTCTTTAATTGAAATACTGTATCAGTTTAAACACTAACATTATTCTTTGAAATCAATTTATTTTAATTTGCAATTCATTTGTACATTTTCCACAGTAATTGTTTTCTTATTGATGTTATACATTTTTCATCATTGCACTTAAAAGGAAACAAACTTTAGAGAGATGTGTTCTGTCCTTTTGTTCGATGCTATATTCTGCTTGATACTGTGATGGTCACCTCGCTTGCTTTGCGTCAACTCCGTCCACCGTCCCCCGAGTATTAGGTTCCGTGTTTCCTTGTGTTTCCATTTCTGTTCATATCCTTCTTTTCTCCTTTTTTTCCCCGTGTCTGATTTCCGTGATTCCCCGTGTTTACTTCCGCGTTTTTTTGTATCCCATTCCACCTCCTTTCCTCCTTTCCTCCCTTGGCCCCTTTCTAGTTTTCCCGCTCCGTTTGTATCACGTCCCGTCATCAGTGGTTTCACCTGTCCCTTGTTTTTGGTTTGTATTTGTCTTATGCTGGTTTGGTTTGACTTGTGTTTTGGATTGTTGCCTTGTTCTTGTATGTGTAACCTTTGTTTTCGTTCTCTGTCTGCAGGCCCGTGTTTCTCCCTCTTGAGTTTTCTGCGCAGCGCTGTCTGTACTGATTCACCCACGTCCATGTTTGATACTGGCAGTGTTGCGAGAGAGGGGGAAGCCCTCGGTCCTAGGTTTTCTTTTCTTTGTTCTTTTGAGGAGTAAACGCTGTCTGTTTACGTCCTGTTCTGTTTGATTGTGTTGTGTTTATCTTGTTTTATTGAGTGTATTTGTGTTCCCCTGTTTCTGTTCTAGAGTACATTATTGTTTATCGTTGTCCCTGAGTCAGGGTTTTGTTTATTTACTTTTGGTTCTGTTATTAAAGTCTTGTCACTTAACCCTATTGTGGGGTCCTCCCCATTTCCTCCTAGACCAACCGTGACATACCTCAAATATTGTTAATGTGTTGGAATTTACACATGCATAACTAGCAACATATTTTAACATTGATCATTTTTTTAGGAAGGGTTTTACCTAACAATGTGAATTGTCATTATACTTGCCCTCATCTTAAAATGTCTATAACTTACTTTATTCCCAGTTGCACAAAATGGGTTATTTTTAAACAATGATTTTATCCCCATAATTAGAGTAAATAAAGATCAAAACATAGCTTGACTTTGGACCTCTTTAATTTATACTGTATGTACATTATTCTAAATATCTAATTTTGTGTTGTTGGGAATAAAGAAATTCACAGACATTTTTGGATGACAGGAGGGCATTTATATAATGACGGAATTATCACTATTAGGTAACACACTTTTAACTGGTTTGCTAGTATAATCTATGGTTGACAAGGTAAATAACAAAACATCAACAACAAAACAGCACACTGTCAAGTCATCTGATGGTTAAAACAATTCTTCGATATATTGCTTTAAAAATATTTTGAACAAAAGAAACACATCTCACCTGTCCTTGCTTGCTTCACTGGTTATGCACTTTCTTCCGAGATAAAAATGCTGTAGGTTTCGTATCTTGCGGAGTGCGGCGAATATATTATGATTTCCATTGTGCGTAAAGCAGTTGGCACACATTTAAACATATACCTGGCAACTTCATTGTCCGTCAATCGAGCAAAAAGATACAAAGTTTATTGTAGTATTATACTCAATATAACTAGCTGGCACAGCGCTAGCACAAAACACGTGTAACGTTAGAGGATATGGATGGAGAACGGCTCGCGTGACGTCACTTCTCCTCCAGATATTGAGCACAAACGAATGGCGCCGGTTTTGTGTGATTTAGACGAACTGGGGTGGAGAGTGACGTCACAGTTCCGAAAATATTTTGGTTATATCTTGGGAAGGAAAGCAGATACAGTGTTTGTTTTTATGTCACAAACAGGCACAAATCGAGCACAAACGAACTGCGCCGGTTTGGAGCGATTTGGCCAACATGGGGTGGAAAGTTACGTAACACTGTCAAGAAAAATAATGTTTAATATCTTAAAAACCAAACCAGCACAAACATTCGTTTTCAGCATAAACAAATGGCATAGTTTTGGTGATTATTTCTTTTTATGGGGTGCCAAGTTCACGGAGGTGACAGAGATACCCACAATTTTATCCTCCATATTGATATATCCTTAATTTTCATATATGAAGCTCTTACCACAATCTAAAGAGTGATACAGTCTCTGCATTGATGTTTTTGGAGACTACTCTTATTAGAGAAACCCCATCCACACTTTAAGCAATGATAAAGTTTCTCTCCAGTGTGAATGCGCTTGTGTGTTTTGAGAGTATTGGGTTGACTAAAACTCTGTCCACACTCTGAGCACTGATACGGTTTCTCTCCAGTGTGAATGTAGTGTGTTTGTAGATTAATTAGTTGGTTAAAACTCTTCCCACACTGAGCAG